>JBBPSV010000098.1:0-34159 GCA_038093795.1 Retiboletus fuscus
GAAAGCCAGGAGTATATACTACATTTCATACACTCATAGTTAGCTTGTTGGTTAGGGAGTTATTGAGGATCATTGGCTTTAGTGCAAAACATGCAAACATGCAGACAGTTTTTTGAGCCACTGTATATCTTAGGGAAAAATGTCTTGAAGGCTTCTAAGGCAAGTGATGAAGATCAAACCCCTATACCAGTATGAATCTGAGAGTGCTATGCACTGTTTTCGAAGCCAGCCAATCTAAACATGGCTTTACTCTCCCTCAATCTGCTGGCTGCATTTTGGTATATTTTCAGGATGGTAGAATGCATGGGTGCCTGTTGATGGATCAGAATATGAATCAGTAAGGTCCTACTCATGAAAAACATACCTGCTTTTCTCCATCATAGGAGATGCCAGTAACCACAGTGTGGAAGTGGCCCCTCATATACTGCTTCCATCAGGGGACTATGTGTGCACTCTCCTTCACTGGCAGGAGGCTCTTACTATTCCACTTGAATTCAGACATTGCTTTGAGCAGAACATCCTTGAAAGTCCCCATCACCCATCCTACAAGAATTGTGATGACATGTCCTAAGGCATCCAGGAGTGAATGGAGTGTGCTTGCAAACAGGAATTAGTGTTTTGACTTGTTGTGGTTTTGAACCAGTGAACTTACATACCATCCTACTCCACCAATTTGAGTCCATGCTGAAGCATTTCCTCAAGCATACTTTCCACATCAGCAGACACTCTCTGCCTGCATCCCAACCATCTTCCCTCTGTGGCTTTCAGATCCTCTCAGGCTGTATTCATGAGCATCAATGACTCACCCCCTACCATGCTGGTCACATTTTTCTGTGCCCCACTCTTCACCATTGTCTTGTGCACTCCTCCATTTGCCTGAGCCAGCAACTTCTTCCTTTTTGCCCTTCTCTGGCATCTCATTTCCTTTCATGTCAGGGGAGTGACTGGTGCAACTTCCACCAGTGAACTTCTCCTAGCAGCATCTGAAGCTTCACAGGCATCTTCAGGTCCAATGTTGGTGATTTGGTCAATGGCTACAAGAGCCTCATTTAGGTCATACAAAGTCTGAATTTTTGTCACAGGCCCCCTTGTGCTGCTACTAGTATGGTGGTCCCACTGAATCTCCATCTACTAGGTTCAATTGGGTCTTCTCAGGGTTAGTGGAGAGGTTGTCATGAATTGAGGTTGCAATCTAGTACAGTGGGTATTCCTAGTTATGTAAGATGATGCTGGTCCAATTGCCTAACAGATCTGAAAGTCAGAAGCAGTTTTCTGTAATGTTAGGTTTATGTACAGCTGAGGAAATTTAATTGGCAGGCACTTTCAGCTCAGTTTGTGATGGCATCCAAGAGTAGAGAAGTCTCAACCAGGAACTTATTATCTGAATGGGTTGCATGAATAGGGTGAACAGATTGCTTCAAGCTCAAGGGGCTGTAGCTAGGCTTCAGGGGTGACAAGCTTCTGCCTTACAAACTGCAGGCACTATGAATGCAAACTTTCCTTGATGACACTGACCTATGGGTCACTGTGGGCATGTTTAACAGAGAGGGCCAACAGCTGCAATGGAAGCTCATAAGGGCCAATCAAGGGATGAGTGCACTTAGCAGCAGGATCAAAGGGTAATAAATAGGGAGCAACCATTGAGACAAGTCTCTCTCATAGCTGCTTCATTGCTGAACTCCTTCCATCACCATCATTTTCTTGAACTTGAAATCCATTCTAAAGCATGTCTGCAACTCAGGCTAGGCTTCCCCAGGCTTGTGATGCCTTGAATTGTTTGGCCCCAAACAACCACTCTGGAAAGTGACATGGTTGGCAGCACCATGTCACACCAAAGCCATTCCAACTAAGGGGCTCAACCCTGTGCTTCCATGTGGAGGGGAAAAAGCTAACCTGCCCCTTTCCAGGGTGCTCAACTTTGCTGATCAGGAGGGACTGAGTGATGAAGCATATACAGAATGCTCATGGTCTTGATGAGGGGATCTGGATCTTTGATGGGCCAGTCAGTAAGCATACCCCAAGACTCTGCAATTCATTGATTGCTAGGTTCTGACCTTGCCCATGTGCATGTCTCCAGGTGAGGGCAAGGAGGTGATTGATGCATTGACCAGCCCTGTGGTACTAGATACCACAAACAAAACTAGTGAGTGGGCTCAGTGGACAAGCATTCAGTTCCATGTTGATGTGTGATAAAACTCAGGCCCTGATGTGCCAGGATCTGTGTGAAACAACCCAATATGTCTAGCACTGAGCGGTTGTCATCATAGGGGTAGACTAGGTCATGAGTAACTTTGTAGTGGTCCTTATACTGGACTAGAGTGTATGAGCAATGAATGAGGAGCTTTGCTCTTAGTGTAGAGACTTTGGGGAAATCTCCAGAAGAACAAAACTGGTGTTAGCCAGTGAGTTCTCCTGGTTTATATAGCAAACTCTAATGTATGTACATGTTTGGTTTATAGCTACATATGGTTATAGGATGTGGCAGCATGAGGCATAAGGCTGTGAGATGGAGATTAAAGAGAAGCATGATGTGTGATGCATAGCAGAGCACAGGTATGAAATGGAAGAGAAGCATAGCAGAAATGAAAGAGGCAATGTGCACAGCAAAGCATAGCACTGAAATGAAATAGAAGTGAAAAGCTGTGCTTGCTGAATAGTGCAACTTTGAGAGAAAGTAAACTCTATAAAAGTGTCAATAAAGGTAAACAAAGGTGTCCATGATAAGATGGCATGTGAGCATCCATTGGTGCAATAAGAAGATAAGATAAGATAAAAGGACTTAGTGAAAATCTGTTAGAATTGGGATGGCATAGAGAACCAATCATAGTACTGTGGACATGAACAGTGAGTGGACTTTGGGAACTGGGGGGTTCAACTTCATGCTGACCTCCATGGCATAACTTAAGCTGTGACAAGTGTGCAGTACCAGGTAGAGTGGCCCTTGACCTAGATGTCAAGTATCTGCAAGAGGGCAGGATACTGGACATGCTCAGAATATTGTTCCACCACAGCCTAAAGGTATTCATCTGCTGGTCTTGCCAAGTATGCATGACCTCCAAGGTGGTGAAAGGCCACTGCAAATCCCAGCACCAGCTGGGAATTTCAGTTATGGTGATTGAGCAGCTGTAGGCTTTCAGTGAATGTCATCAAGTATACAAGCAGCTGGAAGAAGTGCCACTTTCATACACAGGTTGGCCCATCATACAGAGATTGTCTCTTTCAAATACTGGGTTTGCATGTGGTGTGTTAGGGTGTCCTTACTCTGTGAAGGATGAGGAGTTGATGAGGAAACATAAATGGAGCCAGCACTGGCAAGGACTACTGGAGTCACTTACACACAGGATATCCAAGGTGCAAAGTTTATTCCATGGCATCAGCAAGCCTTACTTTGAGGTGGTAGAGTCAGGAAAGAAAGAGGAGGGTTCACTTTTACACCAGGCCCTCAAGCAGGTTGGCATTTCATCAAACACTGATGTGGAGGCAGTGATCACTATTGATAGGGATCAAATGCCTCCACTGCTATTGAGGGTTACTAGATGGGTGGACCACCTGCCTGAAGTGTGGTCCAGTGGGGTGCTCCATGGACAGGCCCTGGATATCAAGACAAAGCATAAGGCCAATGAGCTTGGCAGTCTTCTGCCAGGCCTTGAAGCCACCATTGACAGGAGCTTTGAGTGTGGGCATAAGATGGTGAATGGGCATGTGAGCAAGCTGATAGTTCTGAAGATCCTCATGCACAGGATAAACTTACCAAGTGAAGGGTGAGTGGTCTGACAAGTTCTGATGAGGGTATACACTGATGATAGGGGTTGCTGTACTTAAAGCCAAGTACTGGAAACCAGTCCTGGCATCAAAAGATGGGTATGCAACATTCATAAAGGAGGTGGTGACAGCAATATTCAGATCTTTGCTGACTCCATCCAAAAATGGTTTCAGTTTTGCTCTGTTGCAAGAGTAGGAGATGAGTCTACAAGCCCTAGAGGATAAGCTGTGAAGGAGGGATCCAAATGGGGCGCTTTCATGCTGTCAATAGTTTTTGTGGAGCATTGTGGCTGTCAAAGTCAGAGGCAGCTGGGTGGATATCATACAGTAGTGGATGTGGTTCAGAGTCCTGCAGCCCAATGGCAATTTTTATGGGCCATCATCTTTTATGCCAGACTTGGAAATTTTAAAGTATATGATACAACAGACTACCCTCCTACAGGCATTTGTTGACCTGTTGAGGAGTGATGAAAAGCTCATCAAGTGAGTTGTAGCATTTGCTAGCATGAAGACAAAAGCTGACCATACCTTGCAGGTCAGTTGGGAGGCTACATGGCTCAGTGCTGATGCTGGGGATGCTGATGCCATTCAACATGGTGACCAAGCTATTACAATATGCCTTGTCACTGGTATTCTCAGAGGTAAAGGATCTGAAGGTCACAATATTGGGTGACTATGAGTCTATCAGGAATAACCCTGATAGCACAGTTGGGCAAAGGGAGGTCTTTGGTAGAAGAACTCACCAGGTAGAAGACTATGGGTAGTAGTCTAGTCTCTGAGAGATAATTCAGGTGGGAGTTAGAACAAAAAGAGGTAAAATGTTCTTATTGAAGATGGGTGAAAGCCTCATCTTATATAGGGTATAGAAGTATTTGTACTTGTATATGTATCTCCTATATATATCTGATCATGTGAGTGATTAGTAAGCAGATAAGTAATGGCTTATGAGTAATCTGCAGTAGTATAAATAAGCCAACCAATGATATAAATACCTCTTATCTCATGAATGAGTAAGGTGCATAATATGAATAGTATAAGCACAATCATCATGATAAGATCATGTGATGTGGTCTAGAATCATGGTCTAAAATAGAAGATCAAGAATAGAATACCATGATTCTCAACAGAGTCTCTCACCATAGGCACTCAAATGATATCACTAGCTCAGCTGCAAGATGGGTTGGGAAAGCTCATTGATCATATCTGGATGGTGTACAAGGATATTGTGCAGTGCAATGTAGAGAACAATAGTTCTCTACACTTACATTCTTCTTCCCCCTATATTCCCACAGCATCCTCTTTCTTTTAGAATGTTTCCCTCAAATTCCAATCATGATCTGGCCATTCCCATCACTGTCCATAAATTCTGAATGCTCAGTAAGTTGACCTGAAATTCTTTGGTATGTCAGGTTCATTATATAAATTCCATATTTTGTTTGGATTATTTCTATTGTCTTTTCCATACATCCTTTCACATGTTTACATATCATGTGACCTCCAACAGGCACTTTGCACCATTCAGGTGCAACCCAACATTCACTTACCTCGTTTTCCATTCTATTTATATATATCCAGGGGCATCATCCCCTTTTGTCCATATGTTATTGGCTTTAGGTTTTGAAGGACATTAGCATCTGGATTGGGTCATGTTATAAGTACTTCATATCTAGAGTTGTAATTGAGCTTTGCTCACTTGCATTTTCCATCATCTAAGTCTCTTGTCATTGCTGTTCATCACCTATTGTCACCACACATCATTCAACACTTCTAACTCATTGCTCAATGTCTTTCCCTCATCACCTTTAATTCCAGATATGAATTCCACATGTAGGAATTCTGAAAAATTCCCTTCAACTTCATTCCAGCTTGGATTTCATTCAGGCTTACTATTTCTGCTAGGTAAAATTCCTGAAGTCACCTCCTGACCTTTCCTACTTGTCAGAATCCCTTAGGGACAAACTCATCATACCCTCAGACCTCCTGTCTTCTAGCTCAGTCCAGAACACTTGTTCCTGCAGGTCCTCTGAGCTTTCAATCTCTTCAGCAATTCCATAGTGCATTCAGAAGTCCATATGGCAGGCAACATTTCAAATGACTCACTAGGGTACAGTTTCCTGGAAGAAAGCCCATTTTATGAAAATCATCAGAAAATGTTTTATTATCTCATTGACATTCACCAACTTGCCAAGGTTGACTATGCTGAGGTGCTTTGCTGGAATATCCCCTGGATGAAGTCCTTTCTTGCAAAGTGTAAGAGGATGTGGGACAGCATTCTTCACCTATTATTCATGACCCTTAGGATTTTCACATGGGAGGCTCAGTTCCTTTGAACACAGATGAGAAATGGAGACTGCTAGTGAATCATTCAGTTCTGCAACAGGGAGATATACTTCATGACTAGGGACAGCAAGACCAGCAATATCACTGGGCATGACTCCTGCATCCTATCATTCCCCCCTTCACAAGTCTCATGCCTGTTGTTGGAGCTTATTGGAGGCAGGCTGTGAGAAGTGAAGGCATTGCTGATAGGAGTAATGTATGGAGAGGAGGTGATGGAACTACACAGAATGTGAAGCCCTCCTGCCCTGATTTGCATCTTCTAATGCTGGGTCTGAGCAGCTACATATCTGTGCATGCAGAAGAGAAAAATACTGGAGGCTGATCAGTTTTATAGCAGGTTTGTGGTGAAGAACCACAAAATGTTTGATTGTGCTTGGGGTTCTCAGGACTATTGCCAAGTTGCAATTGCCATGGTGAGGCACTTTATATCCCCTGATGCCACATTCATCATGCTAGGTGATGCACTCATCAAGGCTGCAGATCACTCAACCAACATCAACCACATCCACTATGGAAGGACATTTGGAGACCATCCACACCTCACACCCAGTAACACCAAGAGGCAGTGATGGGTGTGCCAGGAATGGCACTCCTTCTTGGGCCTAGGCCCTTTTCTGATTCAGGAGCCCATCACAGGAGTAAGATGCCATAGTGTGCCCACTATGGACATGAAAGCAGTCAAATCAGCTTTTTGCAAGATCATCCCCAAGCTTTCAAGTGCAATCACAGATGCTGTGATGGCAAAATTACAAACTCTGCCACCAGGGACACCAATGGCACTTGTGCCTTCTATGTCTTGTATTAATGCAGTGTCCATATCATTTATGCCTCCTGCTACCATCAAATTGGCCTTCAACACAGACATTGAGATGGAGGTGGAGGTTGCCACCAAGCTCTACCCCTCAATGTTTTGAGCTTCCATTCATACATTCAACTTGGTGGCTGCAAGTGACCCTTCATCTTCTCACTGCCACCATGGCACAACTGCATTTGCCCCCATTCCTGCAATACACACTCCAGGTCCAAAGCAGAAATTATAGATGGAGATGATCATCATGATGCAGACATCTTCAGTCCTTGACTTGACCCTTTCCTCATCTTCTCTCAGTCCTGTTGCTGATCAGCAGAGGCTAATGTATTCCATTGCAGCAGTGGTGGCATCAAGCTCACAGCCCATACCTCCTGCCAGTCAGAAAAGGAGACAGGCACATTGTAGAGGTTCAAAACTCCCTGGGCTTGAAACCAGGAATATTACAAACCATATACCCAAATCCTTATTCATACCCAGGTTGCAATCCATCATTAATCTGAATCCAAAAGCAATCCATACCAATCTGCAGTCCAGTGATTTCAATCCAAATCTGAGGTAGCCTGATCAGCTACAGGCCTTGTTCCTTTCCATTTCCATTCTTCTATCTCTAACATTGATATGACTATACTATTTGTTTAAAACACTATCTCTGAGTGTTCAGATACTCCCTCCTTACCTCATTCATATGGACTCAGTTTGTTTTGTTTACATAGGAGTTCAACTCTAACAATTATGCACTAATTAAAACCTTATCTCTTTGCTTCTTGGCATCTGGATCCATCCAGACTATAAGTATTTGTACTTAGAAGGGGAATATCAGCTTTTATCTTGCTCACATGCCACATTTAAGGCTAAGAAATTGTCATCTCACTCATCACTCAACTTTCACACCTACTGCTTCTCTCTTGCTCATCTTTTGATTCAGTCCAAATCTTTGGACTAATTTTCCTGACTCTATACCAGTCTGGACCACCTCTGGACTCTGTGTTTACTTGGTGATCTTCACTCAGTCTGTCCTCCTTAACCTTCCTTTGTCTTAGAATCCTTGGGATGAACTGCTCATATCCTTCCTCACTACCCTTCAACCTCCAGACCAGAATGATTGTTCCTCCTTGGTCCTTGAGGCATTTTTCATGTTTTACAACATGAACCAGTTGACTTGAACCAGGACACCCTCAAGGATGGAATAGAGACACTGCCAAAGCAGGTGCATAGGAACACAGGCCCACCAGTTCAGTCAATATATACATCATCAGACAAGGAGACTGATGATCTTGACTCCTTGGCTGACATTATCATCCCTTCCATTCCTGACCCTGTGACAGTGTGCATAGAGGAATCAATTTGCAATGCTATCAGAACAATGTATGGAGACCCCAACATGTGGAAGAAGAGTAGGGAGCAAATGGATGCTCTCTTGGCAATTATGAATGAGGACCCAAGGGACATGGTGGTGGTGATCAGAATGGGAGGTAGGAAGAGCCTGCTATGGACCATCCTACCCCTGTTGAACATCAGAGGGATCTCCATTGTTATTTGCCCATTCAAGTCTCTAATGAAAGAGTAATACTAGTGATGCATGAAAGCTGGGGTCTGGTGCCAGAGCTATAGTAAGTCAAAGAATGTATGCCAAAACATGCAGAACCTGTTCTTGCAGGTAAAGCATATCAGCATGGATGCCTTCCAAAGGTGAGTCATTCCAGATGGCCTACTTCCTCTGCCTGTTGCTGATATCCCACTCAGTCTGATAGTGCAGCTGCTGGAAAAATGAATCAGGAGGGTGTTCATCAACAAGTTCCACAACATTGCCCAATACCACCCCAATTGCTGTTCAAAATGGTGAGCCTTTGGAGCACAATGCAGTCAGATGGACATTCAACTGATCCTCATGTCTGTGATGTGTCCTCTGTTGATGACCAACAGCCTTGTCCAGTCATGTAGGATGGATAAGAGGTTGATGAACTTTGTTCAGGGGCTGATGGACCAATCAGAGATTGGTCTTCACCACATCAGGTTGCTGTACAGTATGAATTTCAAGCCACTCCACAGTATTGAAAGATACTTGCATGGTCTATTGCAACCTGAGGAAAGAATGCTTGTTTTCTTCAACATCAAGGTGGAATTGGAAGGGTTCACAAAAAATGCTGGATGTGCTGTTTTCCATAGCAAGCTGTACTTGCTGGGGAACACCAGGGAGGCAAACCTGCAGAGATGGGATGGAGAGCAGATGAAGGTGATGGCCTGCACAACAGGATTTGCTCAGGGTATGACAGACTGCACATGAGATTCATTATCATGAAGGACCCAGCACTTGGACTGCTGGTGACCATGCAGATGATTGGGCAGGCCAGAAGGGATGTAAAGGAGTCACCTGCATTCATGGTTGATATGGAGGGAGGACAAACCCACCCTCCCACAAACCTGACTGCTTCCAGTGCAGTGAACCATATACTAGGGAATGATGGGTGCTGCAGGGTGCTATCTACCACCACTGTCCTTGATGGAGCAAGTCACCAGTACAAGTGCAGGCAGTGAGCAGGCCAAGTGCTATGAAATGTATGCAACCTCAAGAACCTGATCCATCAAGTGGTGGTCACTACCAGCAAAGTGATGACTGGGCCCATCTTTCTGTTGGTTGGGGACCATAGGATGGGGGCTGATCAGCCTGTGCAAACAGGATGGGCAAGAGTCAGCAGCAGGCCAGATGCAAAGGTGAGATGCAATCTGGTCCCTCCATTCTCCCTTGCAAAGCTGACATCACAGGACAGTAACAACTTGCATGGGCCTCCTCAGATTGATGTAGCAATGGCCTGGAAGCTGGCTGAGATGGAAGGCCAGCATGCTTCCCCTCTGGAATAGGCAAGGGCATCCTAAGACAGGCTTGCTCAGTGTGCTACTTTGGCATGTATTCCACAGATCTCCAACAGGGGGCCAATGCCTGCCAGCAGGCTTCAATGAACTGCATCACAACCCAAAGGAACATTGGTACAATGGGCTGCAGTGGTGCAGTGAATCAAGAAGCAGAGTGTTACAGCCACTGTCATAGCCTCAGGAGACTACAGTAATTTTCCCCTACTTTCTCCTATTTTCCCTGGCTTTCTACAATGACTCTCGCATATAGCCCCTATCTATAGCCCCTATCTATAGCCCCTATAACCCGAGAGCACTATATGCTCAAGTCCAGACTCTTAGTCCCAAGCCTAGACTACTACATGGCCTACACATGTTAGTCTAGCCCTCCTTATGGTACAGTACCCTACACATGGTTACTAGTACCCTACACATGGCTACTGCTATCCTACACATGACTATCCTACACATGGCTAGTACTACCCTACACATGGTCACCCTACATATGTTAGTCTAGACTCCCTCATGTACATAGCCTTCCACATAGCCTTAGCCTCACCTAGCCCTCACTCTAGCATAGCATATCATAGATCTAGTGTACACACCTGTAAACTCCTAGACACTATATAAGCCTCCTAGGACTTGACTGGCTCCCCAGTCTTGTCCTCTTGGAGTTCTCCCTAACACTCCAGTGCTACAAGTCACACCTAACTTGACTTCTTGAAGGCTTAGCACCCTAGTAAGGTGTTCAGTCATTTCACAGAGGTTGGAGTAGACAGAAAAGCTGAACAAGTATGTCCTGGTGGTGAAAGGCAAATGTGTAGTGCACCTGCTGGAGATAAGGGAGCTCATTGATGACCACTTCCTGGTGCCTTGCTCCAAACTGCAGATGGTTGGAAAGAAGTATCAGGTATTCTGAAAGTGATTCAATTTCAAGTAGTATGCCTACTGCTACACCTGTGGACTTCCTCAGGATCAGAACTTCAACAGGGAGGGCCTGAAGTCTCACAGAGAGTATGTTCTGAGCAGAAATAAGCCATGTCCATTCAAGTTCATGGTGTTCAAGGTGGCATTCATGGCTAGGCAGATGCATGTCCTGCTGGAGACCATGCAAGAGGAGCTGAGAATACCAGGGAAGATATTCAAGGAGTACTTGGACTGGGTGACATTGAAAGAGGAGGAAGAGGGTCAGTATCACCATACCATTGAAGTGTTCTTGTGGTGCTGTCAGAGATTGGAGTGACTGCATTCCAGTCTGTTGCTATAGGAGACAGGTCAGAGACAACAAGGCAGGGACAAATTGTAAATATTAGTACATTTTCACCATTGCATTTGTATTTTATGTCTTTTTGATAAACTAGTTAGGTTTCTGATGGGGTTCCAGTCATAAAAAGGCCCTAAAATAGCAAATATTTGTCTATACATACAACCAATGTATTGTAAAATGATACACATCATATGTACAAATCAGTATCTTTGCCAATTTGTGCTGGTCACATGATCAAATAGGAGATGTGATACATATAAAATGCAAAGATCTATTGATTCTGTGGCACAGAAAAGTGAAAATTGATTGATCAAGTCATAAATTTGATATCATGATTTGTGCAAATAAACATACCTATATACTTGCATGTTGTTGGTGCCTTTTCAATCATTCAGGGTTTCCAAGTTTTGGAAGACTGCATGAAAATATCCAGGATTTATGAAACCACACTTCTAGCACAGAGAGGGCTTTTTGCCATGGGCAGAAGAGGATATGCACAAATACAGAGATGTATAGATTTGCAGTACACAGAGGGTGTGATTTGAACACTGGGAGACATATTTGAGGATCATAGTAACATGATGCTGAATTGATCTGAAGTGATCATGTGTAGGATTGAAATAATTGTGTAGGACTTAGTGATGATTTGTACTGGGTTGAGAGAGTATAAAAGCCCCCAGGACATATGTCTTACATTGGCTGACACTGGTTTCTGAGTTGATAGAAAGTCATCATAGGAATACAGGTTGACAAAAGTGATATGATCAAAATAAATAGCAGTGGATCCAGAATTGTTTGTGGTATGTTTGGAGAGTTATATAATACTGGGGGACACATGTGAGGGTCATGGTAACATGATGCTGAATTGATCTGAAGCAATTATAGGAAGGGGGAGGAGGAAGGGGTGATGTGTAGGGCTGAAATAATTGCACAGGACTTGGGGATTGTTTCTGCTAGATTTAGATGGTATGACAGCCCTTAGAATAAGCATTTTACATGTGCTGACACCAGTTTCTGAATTGATAGAAAGTCATCCTATAAAGTAATATGATAGCCATAGCATAGCAGCTGGTGCAATGCTATTTATGGTTCATCTGTAGCATCAGTGGATCCTGGAGGATACATATACAGGTCATGGTAATGTCATAATGAGTCAACATGCAGCCATCATAGTGAAGTGTACCAAAGTAGGACAGTGTACCAAACAGTATAGTTAATGTATATCCTAATGTGTTCATAATATGTTTGTAGTATGTTTGTAAGGTGTTCATAAGGTGTTCCTCAGTATACCAAATAGTATAGTCAAAGTGCTGTACTAAAAAGCTAATGTGTTCATAGCATATTCATAAGATATTCAACAGATGTTCTGCACTTTTCCTAATGTATTCTATACTGTTTCTAACACTCTACTAATATGCTTGCACCATGTCCATATTATCTTCTATACATTTCCTAATATGTTCTGTATAGTTTATGGATGTTTGTCAGCATGATGATAACTGTACCAAACAATATAGTCAAAGTGTAACAACAATCTATCAAAGTGTACCAAAAGTGTACCAAAAAGCTAATGTGTTTGTAGCATGTTCTGCACTTTTCCTAATATAAAACACTGTTCATAGGTGTTTGTTGAGATGATCATAAAGTTGTCACAAGTATACCAAACATATACTCATAGTATAATGGCAGTCTAACAAGTCTAACAAAAATATAGGAAAAGTCTACTGGAAACTGAATTGCACAGAGTTTGGGAATTCTTTGGACTGGATTGGGATATATATATGTTATGGTAATGCCACACTGAATTGACATCCAGCCATCATGGTGAAGTGTCCCAAAAATCTGTAGGATAGTGTCACTTTGAAGTAGTTAACTACTGTTATGATCAGTACTCTATGACATCCCAATCCTAATGGATTTTCACTAAGTCCTTTAATCTTATCTTATCTTCTTATCACACCAATGGATGCTCACATGTCATCTAATCATGGATGCCTTTGTTTATACTTATTGACACTTTTATAGAGTTTACTTTCTCTCAAAGTCATACTATCCAGCAAGTACAGCCTTTCACTTCTCTTTTATTTCTGTGCTGTGCTTTGCTGTGCACATTGCCTCTTTCATTTCTGCTTATGCTTCTCTTCCATTCTCATGCTTCTCTTTAATCTCCATCATGGCTATGCAAACCTATGCCACAGCCTTACGACTCATACATGCCTCATGCTGCTACATCATATGATCATATGTAGCTAGTCACCAAATATGTACATACTATGCCTCTGAGTATATAAACTCCAGGGAACTCACTGGCTAACACCAGTCTTGTTCTTCTGGAGATTTCCCCAAAGTCTCTACACTAAAAGCAAAGCTCCCCTCATCGCTCATACACTCCAGCAAAGTATAAATGCTACTACAAAGTTCACTCATGATCTAGTCTACCACTCTTGATGATGACTGCTCAAGTGTTAGTCATTTGGGTTGTTTCATAAGAACAAGACTATACAAGACTACCTTGCACAAGTTCACCTTATGCTTTTATCCTTACCTCATCACTAAATGTTTTAGTGTGACCAAGTACATTCAAGGACCTTATCTCTACAGGTCACAAGGTTTTATGCAGAGCATGCAGTGTCTTATGCCACCTCTGCCATCTTCCAAGTCAAGGAAGAGGAGTTAGATACTGTACTCAACTTAGGGTATGCGACTACCAACAATGAAGAGGTAGACAAGTTGAAGGAGGAAAACAATCCCACTTCCATCCTATTAGCACCATCTTGCTGCCCTTCCACTTCACTCCCCAACTATGACCCAAATGATGTCAGATCCCCAATAGACTTTCAGTATCTTTTCAGCATCAGACATATCTCAAGATCACTCATCCCCCAGTACCCACCATCCTCTTTGTTAGAAGAACTATTAGAGGAGTTGGAAAGAAGGCTTAATGAAAGTAGGAAAAGAAGCAAGAAAAGAAGAGAGGTGGCCAGAGTAGCGATAGTAGAGCCCTCCTTCACACCATCAAGTCCACTCCCAGAGTTAATGCCAACTCCACTGCTGCCTCCAAAGAAAGTTCGGAACCAGCAGAAGTTCCACCTTTACAAAAGAATCATCTGAAGGGACTGGTATAACCTAGACCGCCCTATTGAAGAACTCCCTTATTTATGCCCCCATAAACATTTATATCCTCCCTCTTGCTTCCTGTAAAGTACAATGGCATTCAACCCTATTCTTCTCTCCCAGAAAGTCCATGACACAATTGCAGACAGTGGCAATGATTGGAATACCACTGCCCTTTAAATTTCACGGATGTTTGATACCATCCTTGTGCATGGACAACAGATGGAAAGGGAGATTAAAAATCTCACAATGCAAGTCCAGGCCCAGTCTCTCCAGGCTGCAGCTGGCCAAGGATCAGGTGGACACCTGACTAAGATTTTCACTGACCCCAGGAAATATGATGGATTCCATGGGAAGTTTGAAGCATGGTGGACCAAGATCAAGGCTTGGCTCACCCAGAACTCTGCTGCCATCATGCCAGAATCTGAACAAGCCATCCTATCTTGGTTAGAAGGAAGAAAGGCAGGTACATTCATCCAAACAAGAATAGATTGGATCACAATGAAAATCCATGCCTACCCATGGAAAACGCTTGTGGAAGAGATAGAAGGACTCTTCTAGATGATGAACCAGAATGAGTGGGCTAGAGATTAGCTAAAAAAGCTGAAACAAGGATCCATACCTATGGACAACTGGATCATCAAGTTTTAGGCTCTCATCCCTTAGGCCAGATATGATCTTAAGGGTGACACCACCACCCTGATCCACCTTATCAAATCAAACGTCTCCCCATACATTATCAAGAAGGTTATCAATGATGGTCATCAACAGACCAAAGTTGAACAATATCTCTCAGTTGTATGTAATGCCAGAGCAAGGACATAACTCACACAATTCATCCTTGGCAATGCTGCCACCCATACCTCCTCAGTACCACGTCAATGCTGAGATCCCAACATCATGGACATTGATGCCATCTGAACTAGCAGCCATGGATGCTACAACTGTGGTAAAGAAGGGCATAGAGTAAAGAATTGCCGGAAGCCCAAAATAGAGTGCCCCACTTGCCATTGGCTCGGGGGCAAACATGCACAAAAATGTAAAAAGGGCAAAGGCAAGGAATATGTGATGAGAGCTGTTGAATTGTTTGATTCCGACGATGAGAAGGAATCCAAATCTGAGGATTGCCTATCCTGAGCAATCCAAGGAATGAACTACAAAGAAATGAAGGTGTTCTTTTATGACCTTCATGAATCCGAGGCATGCAATGCCAAGGCTAAGTCAGGAAAAGCCTAATCTGGTTGAACGATCTGGGTGTTCCTCCAGAAGGCACATTTGGTAAAGGATGCTTTTTGGTACTGGAGACTGAACCTATGGAGAACAAAGTTTTTATTTCTAGTGAGTCAAAGGGGTCCCCTATGGGGCTTGGCTGAGACTATACGTTGGTGCTTAATTCCTCTCACAAAAAACCCAAAAAAATAGATAATGACAAAAAGAAACAAATCCCAGAAGATGTTTATTTACACTCTGTGAAAATGGATTGAGAGATTGTGATGAAAATACAATTCTTGCCAAATTCTAAGAGATCATATGTAACAGCCAAAGTACTACTTGACAGCAGAGCTAATATGATATTTATTGATACCGAGTGGGCTAGTCAACATGCTATTCCTCTCATGCCACTTCACCATTCAATTCCTGTCTAAAATGTCGACAGAACAAAAAACTCCACAGGAAGTATTACCCATTGTGCAGAGATTATCTTGGATTATGAAGGACATTGGGAACATTGCACAGCAGAAGTCACCAACCTGGGAAAGAACCAGATAGTGATTGCATACTCCTGGCTGAAGAAGCACAATCCTGTGATTGACTGGCAAAAGGGAACAGTCTCTATGACATGATGCCCATGCTCCTGCTACTTCCTACAAGATGTGCCAGTATTTGCACAATGTCTTGAGAAAGAAGAACAGGAGAGCGCCTACATGGCCTATTCTATACATAATGCACTAGAAGTGCCTAAACCCTTGGATAAGACCACAGAGAAACTTGTACCAAAAAAATTCCACAAGTTCCTCCACATCTTTCACAAAGGAGAAAGCAAACAGATGCTGCTGAGAAAACCCTGGGATCACGCTATAGATCTAAAGGAAGGATTTAAACCTAAGAAAGGACAATTGATACCCCTATCCATCACCAAACAAGAAGAAGTCACTGCCTTCATCAATGACCAATTATGGAAGAGCTATATTCAACCCTCTAAGTCCCCTCAGACCTCACCAGTGTTCTTTGTCCCAAAGAAGGACAGAAAGAAGCATATGGTACAGGATTACCAATACCTCAACAAAGGAACAATATGAAATAATTATTCCCTTTCCCTAATCTCCCAACTTGTTGATAAACTAAAAGGGGCTAAATTATTTACCAAGATGGATCTATGATGGGGATACAACAACATATGCATCAAGGAAGGCAATAAATGGAAAGCTGCCTTCATTTGCTCCAAGGTGCCTATGAACCCCTCTTTATGTATTTTGAACTCTGCAACTCCCCTGCCACCTTCCAAGCAATGATGAACGAAATCTTTACCAACATGGGTGATGTGGTTGTGGTATATATAGATGACCTTATGATATTCACAAAAACCAATGACTCCACAGAACATGATTGAATCATACTAGAAGTTCTCAGGCAACTCGAAGAAAATGATTTATTTGTAAAACCAGAAAAATGCATCTTCAAAGCCACCAAGGTTGAGTTCCTTGAAATGATGGTTGGAAAAGATGGTATTTGGATGGATGAAATGAAAGTGAAAGCTGTTTTAGAATGGCCCATGCTGAAGAATGTAAAAGATGTGAGAAGTTTCCTGGGACTGGCAAACTTCTACAGACACTTCATCAAAGACTACTCAGAAGTCACATGTCCACTTCATGATCTCACAAAGAAGGATATGAAGTTCATCTGGAAAGACTCCCAACAAGCCACCTTTGAAAGGCTAAAAGAAGCTTTCACCTCCGCTCCCATCCTGGCCTTTCCAGATCTGGATGCTAAGTTCCACATTGAATGTGACACATCAGACTACACCACCAGAGCCATACTATCAGTACAAAAAGAAGATAAATGGCACTCTGTTGCCTATTCCTCCCACAGCATGACCCTGCAGGAATGGAATTATCCCATTGCTGATAAGGAGATGTTAAGCATTATTCAAGCCCTGGAGCAATGGCATCACTACCTAGAAGGAACATGCCACCTGTTTGAGATCTGGAATGACCACCAAAACCTTATGTACTTCATGATCAACCAAGATCTCAATTGTCAGCAAGCCAGATGGGCTCAATATCTATCTCATTTCAATGTGCTCTGGTATTACAAACCTGGCACTTCTATGGCAAAAGCTGACACTCTTTCACAGAGAAGCGACCCTCTTGAAAGTGTCAAAGATGATAACAAGGGAATAATTGTTATATCCCTGGAGAAGATTAGATCTACCCATGTTCTGATCTCTAATGAAGGGTCTAACTTAAAATCTAAAGCTTTCAAAGAAGTCTGCAAGCTCTCAAAAATGGAAATCCTTGAGCTCTGCTCCACACACACCATTTGCGAAGAACAGAATGGTTTACTCTATAAGGAGAAGGGACAACTGTTTGTTCCTGAACCCCTTTACCTTGAAGTGCTTGTGCTTCACCATGACTCTCCCATCGCCAGACATTCCAACTATGAAGCTACTAGAGAACTCATCTCATAGTCATATGTATGGCCTAAGATAAACATATTCATTAAAGATTACGTTTTGCGATGCAATCAATGCACTCACTTTAAGGGTTCTAATCAGGCACCCTCTAGATTATTAGTACCATTGGAAGCTCCTGAGCAACCCTGGGAACATGTTTTGGCAGATTTCACTACAGATCTCCCCCTTTCCCATGGTTCTGACTCTATCCTAGTGATAGTTGACAGGTTTTCCAAAGAAGTAGAATTCATGTTACGGTTTCATTTCTACAACACTTAATTTTCACCATAACACTAACTTCCCTTATCTTATCTCTTATCTTTTCATCTTATCCTTATCATGTCAACGATTGACATCTTATCACAGACCTTCTCTATTTACCTTTATTGACACTTTTATAGACTTTCATATATCTTAGATCTCTTCATCTCCACACTATGCATGGCTATGTACATTGCTTCCTTTTCACATTAACTCGTCTTTCATTTCCTTTATGCTTCTCTTCCATTTTATATCTGTGCTCTGCTGTGCATCATACATCATGCTTCCTTTTAATTACTGCTTCATAGCATTTACGCCTTATGTTTCCCTCATGCTTTACTATGCTGCCATATACTATATCCTTATTTAGCTTAATAACCTAACATGTGCAAATAACTTAGTAGGATATATAAAGTACCAGAAGCCAAGCTGGTTAACCCCAGTCTTGTTCTTCTCAGAGTGTTCCCCTCATCGTCTACTTGAGATCCTGTATAGGATTAACATCAGTCAGACTTAGGCTTTCCACCTCAGTCGACATACTCCCCTTCAGAGCTTAGGTGCTTTACACTAGGGTGACTATGTTTATTCACCTCCACTCTAGCCCAGTATAAAGGTACTATGATGTTTGTAATCTAGTCATCCCCTCATGATGACTGCTCAGTAATAGACACATTGGGTTGTTTCAATTCATCCCTGCTCTCAAGACTTGGACCACCCTAGATATGGCAAAAAACTATCTCATGCATGTTTGGAAGTATCATGATCTTCCAAAGTCCATCATCTCAGATTGCAGACCTCAGTTTGCTTCTCAAGTAATGCAGGACATTTGTCACAGGCTCAACATTCAATCTAAGTTATCTACTGCTCACCACCCTCAAATGGATGGTCAAACAAAGTGCATGAACCAAGATCTCCAACAGTATCTCCATATGTTCTGTGCAGAAAACCAAGATCAATGGGTTGATTGGCTCCCCATCGCCCAGTTTTCCATCAATTCTAAAGTCTCCTCTGCTATGAAGTCATCCCCTTTTGGCACCACCCTTTCTTACCAACCCTAAATGGGCATCAAACCTGGTGTTTCAAAAGCCCCTGCTGTAGACTCCTTTGCCAATAAGATGGAACTTGTGTGGAATAATTTGTTAAAAGCCCAACAGTGCATGAAAGCTCAAGCCAACTGTCACCAGACTGCCACTCCCCCTTACATTGTCGGGAATAAAGTTTGGCTTTTGACAGATAATCTCCATCTTACATACACTTCATGTAAATTATCAGAACAATGGCTGGGACCATACCAGATTACAAAACTGGTCAGAATGAACATAGTTGAACTGCTTCTCCCTTGATCAATGAAGATCCACCCTGTCATCAACATCTCTCACATCAAGCCATACAAAGAGCGGTTATCAGGGCAACATGCCAACAAACTGGGACCTGTTTCTGTGATGGAAGACTGTGACGATGAATGGGAGGTGGACCACATTATCAACTCTCACTTGTGAGGGCGCTGTCTAGAATATCTTATTCACTGGAGGGGCTGGTCTGATGAAGATGGGACTTGGGAACTGAAGTCTAACCTTACACATGCCAATGCTGCAATTTGGAACTTCCACTGTCATAACCCAAGTGCTCCTCATCTCCTCCATATGTTGCAAGCCAACTTTTCTTCACTCTTTACACACATCAACATGCATGAAAATCCAAACAATCCAAATGCTTCCTTTAATCACCTGGAATGTGATTCATAGCAGGGGAGTAGTGTTATGATCAGTACTCTACAACATCCCAATCCTAATGGATTTTCACTAAGTCCTTTAATCTTATCTTATCTTCTTATCACACCAATGGATGCTCACATGCCATCTAATCGTGGATGCCTTTGTTTATCTTTATTGACACTTTTATAGAGTTTACTTTCTCTCAAAGTTGCACTATCTGGCAAGCACAGCCTTTCACTTCTCTTTTATTTCTGTGCTGTGCTTTGCTGTGTGCATTGCCTCTTTCATTTCTGCTTATGCTTCTCTTCCATTTTCATGCTTCTCTTTAATCTCCATCATGGCTATGCAAACCTATGCCACAACCTTCTGACTCATACATGCCTCATGCTGCCACATCATATGATCATATGTAGTTACAAACCAAACATGTACATACTATGCCTCTGAGTATATAAACTCCAGGGAACTCACTGGCTAACACCAGTCTTGTTCTTCTGGAGATTTCCCCAAAGTCTCTACACTAAAAGCAAAGCTCCCCTCATCGCTCATACACTCCAGCAAAGTATAAATGCTACTACAAAGTTCACTCATGACCTAGTCTACCACTCTCAACAATGACCGCTCAAGTGTTAGCCATTTGGGTTGTTTCAACTACCTTGCATGCACCCATATGGCCAGCATTAATGGCCCCACCTATCCAATATTGAAATTTATCAGCATGTGCCAGTGGCACCTCATAGTTTGGGCAGTGTTGATTGGCTTGATTGATGGCACAGTCTAAACATAGTGTGTACAATCTTTTATGTCACTTGAGCACTTGACAATACTGACTTCATCTTGTTTCTCTTCTTCATTGTGATATCTCCATCAATGATGGCTTCATCAAATGAACAGAATGAGCTCAATTATGCTGTCAATCATTGCAGAATGCAGAGCCATTTGAATGGCTTGATGCCTAACACAGTGGACATGCTTAGCACTCATGCATTGATGCATGCACCTGCATTTCCCCCTATGTATGAGCTTCCACCCCCTTTCAAGCTCTTGCTCCACATTTTCTTTCACATGCTTGCTCTTGCACTTTGCATTTTATCTCATTGCTCTCTGGTATTGTGCCCCCATGTCTCTGTTTGCTGTATTCCTTCTCTAGACTGTCATTTTTTACACATCACTCTTTGTACTCACTTGGCATGGACATCCTAGTGAATCTCTCTTGTCTACCTTGTGAAACAACTGAACACCTTACTAGGGTGCTAAGTCCTCAAGAGGTCAAGTTAGGTGTGACTTGTAGCACTGGAGTATAAGGGAGAACTCCAAGAGGACAAGACTGGGGGCCAGTCTAGTCCTAGGAGGCTTATATAGTGTCTAGGTATTTACAGGTGTGTACACTAGATCTATGATATGCTATGCTAGAGTGAAGACTAGGTAAGGCTAAGGCTATGTGGAAGGCTATGTACATGAGGGAGTCTAGACTAACATATGTAGGGTGACCATGTGTAGGGTAGTCATGTGTAGGGTACTAGTAACCATAAGGAGGGCTAGACTAATGTGTGTAGGCCATGTAGTAGTCTAAGCTTGGGACTAGGAGTCTGGACTTGAGCATATAGTGCTCTCGGGTTATAGGGGCTATAGATAGGGGCTATATGCAAGGGTCATTGTAGAAAGCCAGGGAAAATAGGGAAAAATAGGGGAAAATTACTGTAGTCTCCTGAGGCTATGACAGTGGCTGTAACACCTTGACTGCATGTATTCATGGTCCTCTCTGTCAGCTTGCTTCCTCCCCAGATATACCAACCTCATACTGTACTTGCTCTCCATAACAGGCATGGATCAACTCCTCCTCCCAACTGACTTGCCAGCCTTGTAAGGCCCCTGACACCCATCCAATCTGTGATAGCTCTCACAAAATGTAGCACCCCAAGTTCCTACCTGCAGATGGGATGCAGCATAGTGGGACTAATACTAGCTGCTGCACCACATCTGATCACACCTTTCCTTTACTCTCTATCATTCATTCAATCAGAATGATATTGTGGACAAAAGGAGGTCACTGTATTCCATACCAATTTGGCAGATGCAGCAGAAAAGCTAGCATCAAGCCCTGCTCCACAGCCAACATAACACCCACCTTTGCCCCCTGCCCCACCACAAGTGCACTTGCATTCACAAGGCAGCCCTAGCCTTTGGCTTCTTCTGCTGATACAGATGCCCCCACCTGTCATACTGGCTTGCAGGCAGGTGGGTGCCCTTTGTATACCCCCCATGCTGCTGTGCATCACTCATGCATTTTTTCTAGCAACACTTGATGCATTAGTGGGTGTTGATGGGTGTGCAGCTTCTTGGTGCTGTTGCAAGAGGATATAGGGTTGATCAGGGTTTCTGTTCAGAGGTCTAGAAGGAATGTGCATGCCATGGCAGAAGGTCAGCTTTGCAAACAGAGACAGTTGTGCATGGAGAGCCTATATGGGGTATGGGCACTTGTTGGTTGTCTTATGTAGTTACTATGGTGGTGTATTGCTACAAAATTGCTGCAATGCTCTCAGGTCTCAATCTGGATGAGGTACTGCTATGAGATGGCACATATTTTGAACTATGTATTTTGATTTGCCAGATGCTATGTTGGAACTTTTCCAACACTTCAGAGATCTTCTCTCTCACTGCTTGAACCACCCTGCCTAACCAATGTCACTACTCAAAGCTTACTATCCCTGCTGGCTGTAGTCCAGATGGTACAGCTACAATGGCTAAATTTCCAGCCACTCAGCTATGTCCTTTTATCACAGCCAATGTGTCTGACACTTGCCTCAAATAGCATTTTTTTCTATGAAGGCATGGGCAGCAGGATGCAGAGTGGGAGATTATAGAGGTCTATAGCCAAAGAAACCCCCAGGCATGGGAGGGGAAGGTAGAGGAATATGTTTGGAAGAATGGAGACAGGGTTCTTCCACCAATCTTTCTTTCATTTAGATCTACTCATTATAACACATTTTTAGGTTTGATTTGTCAAAGGGGATGATCTATGCATACCTAGCAACCCAAACCCCTTGCAAAACATAGCTACTATGCTTAGGGATAGAGATCACAACTGCACACCTACTATAAATCTTAGGGAAGACTCTACTAGCAGTGACTACATCCTACAGCTTTATCTTTATAAACTTACCAGGAAATAGCAGATAAAGGAGCTCTGACTCAGCCAGCAGTCCCACCCCTGGCAAGTGATATATAAAAGCAAAGTGCACTGAAGGCCATAGAGAATATCAAAGGCTGCCTGGGTAAGATAATTTATGTCTCATGTATTACTCATATATGATACTCTTTAGGCCAGGACTGGAAAGAGTGGGTGAAATTAGCCCCAGATCATGAGTCAAATGGGTTAATACTTGATGGTCTCAATATACACTGCCCTTTTCCAGCCAGCAACTTACTCAAAATTATCCATGTGTATTTTATCTGGCTGCAAGAGATAGAGCAGGTGTCAGGTTAGGTATATGCCATCACAGTTGGTGATCAAGAATCACTCATTGAGAAGGTGAGTGGTTTGTTTCCCCCATTTTTTTCCCTTCTAATTAAGCCCTCTATCACTAGTTTATGGCAAGCTTTAAAATATATTATCCTAAAAAGGCCTTGAAGCCCATGCAAATAGTGATTGCTAGAGACAAGAACAAGCAGAATATGCTGCTTGTCTTTGGTCAGTCACTATATTTATTAAATTTTTTATCTGATGAAAAAAAAAAGATTAATCCCCCTGTTTGGACAGAAACTATACTTGCCAACAACACAGACTACCACCAACAAATGGCACATTTTATCCTCCAGAAGATCAAATGGCACCATGACATTTTGGTGCCAGCCAACTAAGTTTTCACTTTTTCTGTCCACAAATGCTGTACTTGTAAAATGATCTGTGGTATAGTGGCTCAAACAACTGTCCCAATGTTTGCATGTTTTTTACTAATTGAAATGTACTAACTCTACAGGTAGCCCAAGGCCTTAACTATTGGTAGAGGGAATGAAGCTCCTGCTCTTAGCTACAAATCCATCTCTTGGTCAATGTATTTGGGTAGGATCTGGTGGAATGGTAGTCATATCAAAATGACAACTCATTGGAACAGTTGTTTGACTTTGCATACACTGGGGCATTGTGTACTTGGTATGACCTCCCTTGACCTTGATAACTGCTTGAATCCTTCTAGAAATGCTTTGTATCCATTTCTGATGTTTTTCCACAAAAGTCTTCCCCACTCCAGTACCACCCTATTTCATAATTGATAAATCTTCATAGAAACTCATTTATAACCAGGAGGGTATATTTTGAGATGATTTCAAGTGGGTTAAATAGCTTTGACATCTGGAAACCATGAAGGCTAATCCAAAAGCTTGATTGATTACTCATCAAAGCAAATCTGGGCTGTTCTGGAGGCATACTTGGGATTATTATTCTTCTGAAAGATGACTTTATTTCAAGAAAGTCCAAAATTCTTCATGTTCTGCAGTAACCCTGCCTCCTAAATGTCCACATACTATTTATCATCCATCTTTTCCTCAACCTCACTCAAACCTCCCATACTGTTCCATCCAATATAGTCCCATACCATCAGTAAACCTTTTTCACACTTGACTACATCTGTAGCCTCACTGAAAATAAGCCCCTCTTTGTTCCTCTCCCTAGATATTCCTGTTCAAATGACCTAGTTCTATTGGTTTTGGTCTCATCTAATCATCTGAGTCATTTCTAGTCCTTTCTAGTCCAATGCTGGTACTTAAGAGCAAAGGCCAACCTCCCTGTTCTATGAGAAACAGACAAAATATTTGTTTTGCTTTACTCCAGCCTTTGGTGAGATCAGCTTGATGGTATTCCTTACCATCTGTGAGGATACAGGAATGCTGATGATGGAACCAATGAAACAAATGACTTCAACTACATCCCTGTCCTTGGTAGTAACAGTTCATTGGTCAATAGCACATTTATTGGTAGGAGAGAGTATGAATGCATGGATACCATGATGGTTCTCTATCTCTGAATGGGCTTCCTGAAGAACCTTAACCATAGTAGCCTTCCCTATTCCAGTTTTGAATGTGGTTTGCCTATGGGAAAGATAAAAAATGGCAAGACAAATAATATGCTCTCTTTAATCAGAAGAGAGATGATGTATGATAGTAAAAAGGAAATATACTGATAATGGCAGGGTTGATATCAGTTGTGCCACAACTGATTGCATAGTGGTGACATAATAGAGCCATTATATAAGACATCTAATTATTTTACAGCATTCTAGGATCTGATATATATAATAGAAGTTCAGAGTCAAACAACTGTCCCAATGAGTTATCATTTTGATATGACTACCATTCCACCAGATCCTACCCAAATATGTTGACCAAGAGATGGATTTGTAGCTAAGAGAAGGAGCTTCATTCTCTCTACCAATAGTTAAGGCCTTGGACTACCTGTAGAGTTAGTACATTTCAATTAGTGAAAAACATGCAAACATTGGAACAGTTGTTTGAGCCATTGTATATCTATTTCAATATGCTGTACCCTACCAGCATGGAGATGTGATGCTATGATGATCCAACCACCAAAAGAAATAAGCAAGACTTCTTATCTTGCACAATTTTTTAGTTGTCATGTGCATGATTCCTAACTTCACCAGTAACTGTTGCTCCCACCTCACCATCATTGCCTTGCCCTCATGTGCAAATGTGCTGTGCATTTACAGACACATTTGTATGTGATGAATGAGTACTAACTGTTAACCAATGTAGCATGACTTGTTGGTAATGCATGACTGACCCAGATGCAGTGGGACTGATGATTAGCTAATGTGTAGAAATGTGCTTGGCTGCTGGAGCTAATAATCAGCTAATGTGTAGTGACTTGGTAAGTGATCAGCATGACTGATGTAGGCCTGACCACTATATTCTCACAATGCTATAAAATATTTACTGTGAATATTTTCTTTTTCCTAGGTTGCATTTGCTACAATCTAGCATGGAAATACTGCTTGTGTACATTTCCCTGGGCAGATTCATCAATGCTGTGAAATGTATTGCACTGTCAAGGCAGAGTTTATACCAATCAGTGACATGGCCATACTAGTACAGGGGTAAATCTCTAGATTCAGAGATAGGATGCAAGTGCATAAGTATCATACTCATGCTATATGACCATTTTCACTTCCTCCACCAGCAGAGAGCTGTACCTTAGCAATGCTGGCACTGTTGCATGTTTCCTCACTAGCATTTGCATCCTTGCATTGCCCCCTACCAATCCATCCCTATTGGATCACACTGTCATTGCATGCAATGCTTGCATGAAGCAGTGTCCACACCACTCATCAAGGCACCCACAGAGGCTGCTGCAGACATCAGCCACCTTGGTACATCTGGCTGTCTCCCCCCCTCCATAGCCTCAACCAGTCTCCCAGGTAGCACCCCCTCCCCTGATGCCTCCATCTCCCCATAATATGCCTTCTCCATCCTCCTCTGTGGCTCCTACTCCCAGCAGGACACCACCCTCATCCTCACCAGCAAAGGCATCATCTCCCAACCCTACATTGATATGACCATTGCCCCCATGTGTGACTTTGGCATCCATATCATCCATGAGTGCAACCTGAACATGGGTGTGCCACTCAACATGTACAGGTCTATTCTGTGTGATGCACCTGCTTGCTGCCATTGCCATCACTGGTACAGTGTGCACACTGACCTAGATCAAATCATTGTCCTCCCAGGGCAATGCACATTTCACAAAGAGGTCCTTGAGCTGATGGGATGCACTACTGTGTAGACCATCACAGGGGCCACCATTACAGATTCACCAATTGGGATGCTCATGACTCAAGACAATGTATGAGGTGGACATGAGGTGATGATGAATGGGTTCTTGCTAGTGATGGTAGCAGCCATGGGGCTGTCACAATGGATGGTGGGATAGGCAAGAATCTTTGGCAGGTTTGTAGGATCGTGAACCAGAATGTTATGATTCATCATGCCCCTATACTTTTTCCTTTGCTTAGTCCTAGTCATTGCTTACCCAGCCATACCTCGTCTCTCACTTAGCCTAGTCCTGGCCTGCCTGGCCAGCCCACCAATAGTCCTCACCGGACTTCATGCCTATGCATTGCCTAGAACCCACTAAGCATTCCCTTGCTTTGTCCCCATGTCAGGCCCATCCTGGCCCTCCCCTGATCACAGTCCATTCTGCCTGACCAGAACCCCTAAGTCTCATAGCACTGGTCTCTTTATGAGCATCACCAATTGAGTATCCCTCTGAGACCCCTGTCTCTAGTCCTTAGCCCAGGACTCCAACAGTCCACTCCTAGCCTCCCTACCTAGACTCATGACATAGTCCACTTGTGGACCAACAGTCCACTGCTCTGCCCCTGTCTCTGTCCTCTGATGTCATCTAAGATCCCACTCTGCTGAGTCCAACCTTGGACCCTCTCCTCAGCCTGGCCTTGCACCCATGCCATGCACTGATCCCCTCAGGCCTCACCTCAAATGTGCACACTGCCCTCAGACCTCTCTGTCCTTGGTCCTAGTCCACTGGTTCTCTAACAGAATCTGTCCCAGTCCCTTGGCTCCCCAGCTGAGCCCTGGCCTCCTGACTGGACCCTATGCCTGACCTTTGGTAGGATTACTTACGTATCCATGGACATCTCCTATCCGAGTCCTATCATTGATAATGGCACACATGCCTTTTCCCTAGCTTTAGCCTTTCTTAGAACCTCACCTCGTACATCCCTTCTATTACCACTGAAGGCGATGCTTCTCTCACTTAGCTGAGATCATTGATTGACAGGATGCTTCCTGATCGACAGATCTGCAGTGCGTATGACTCATTTCATCTATCATTCATTGAGTCATACTTCACAGTTTCCTTTAGAGATGTGCACCCCTCATCCCTTCAGCACATCTCCTCTACTTAGCTATACCATGACCGGTTCCCTTACTTAGATGCCTGGTCTGTACACACTCTCAACCCCTATATAATAGGCACTCCATAGTCCTCCATACCTTAGCTTAGTCTACCTGAATCTCCCTTGTACTCCTAGATTCATAGACTCACCAATAATCCCAACATCTTCCTCTTGACTCCATCCAGAAGGCTGCCCTTGACCCTCAACCAGCCACCTACCATGTAGCCTTAGAACATGAGGACTCACCTTCTCATGCCTCCTCTCACCTCTGGTAGTCCATTCCTGGACTACCATAGCACAAGTCTCAGAAGGTGGCTTACCCTCAGGTCTACATGTGACCCTGCCTGGGCCACACGTAACACAGAATGTCAAAGAATGCAATCACATTAAGGTGATGTGCAATCAATTGGGTACATGCATTTGCATTCTCATCAGCATTGGGATTGGTTGAACCAAATGACGACATTACAGTCAAGCTTGGAGTTGAGATGGACAGGTTTGAGGATGGGATCATCATTTATAGGCACCCACATAATATGCTGAGCCATGGTGCTTTGATTCATTGTTACAATGACCACCACATTGTGATAGTGTTTTTTGTGGTGTGTCAAAAAGATGTGACCCAAATGGTGGGATGACTTGGAGAACAAGGAGAACATCTCATATGTATATTTCATTTACACTGAATCACTCACACATCATCATGTAGATTGGCATTCAAGCACAAAGGGTCAACACACCTGATGCCCACCTGCTTCCCACACTGAATGATGCACCTGCCCTACACAGGTTGCCCATGCCTTTGACAACACTGCCAATTGTTATCATTGGCTTGTGAGGCTCCCTGCTCTGGTTGGCAATCCCTGAGAGCATGACAGCAGTCAAAGTATGTAGTACTTGGCTTCTTGTCTCATTTGAAACAACACACCAACAGCAAGCTATAGGAAGATCAATCCAAGTCACTTGATGGGTTGAATGCTGCACTCACTGGTGGCTACAAAGAAGTGAGCTTCCTTTATCACTATGATGAACTTCAAGCTTTGGTAAGTTCCAGGTTCTTTGGAACCAAAATGCAGGATCATTAAGCCAAACCTTCACTGACTATTATGAATATTGAAAAGGCCATGGCTATCAGGAAGAATGAGCATGCCAAAATACGGGTTGTGGGTTCCCAGGAGCAGTTAAGTGCTGTTGTACCTCTAGCACTCCTGCCTTCCAAGTCAGATCTATCCATCAAGATCACCAACTTTTCTGAAGATGAGGCAAAGAGAGCATTGGGTGTGAGTTCTGTTCAAGGGTTATTGCACAGTTGGTTGCTCAGCTTTATTCTTTTCACAAGGCTCTTGTGCATTCACAAAATCTCTCACCAAGTGCTATAGGCCCAATGGCCAGCTTGTTGGCTGTTGCTGGGCCTGCATCCTGGAGGGCAGATTTGCTCCCCCCAAGTCCAACACAACAGCATTGAATTTCAACTACCTCACCTTTAGTTGCTTGTTCATTGACATCATCTTCTGCTCTGGAATCAAACACACCAGTTTTCTCATATCACCTACATTCAAACCTGAGGATCCCTTTGTTTTTCCATGGACCTCCATCTCTTAGCACATCAATCCAATGACACCTGCCTGCCCCTCAAAACCCCTTCTCCCATATCACAGAGCTTGCCTTATCATGAACACAGCACAGTGTCAGCACCTGCCAGTAGTCTGTCATCATAGGCAAGCTACTGCTGCTCCTTCCAGCTCAGGGACATCTTTATTCTCTCACATGCCATATCTGGCTTAGGAGTGGAATCATCCTTGTAAGCATGGCCTCAGTCTCAGCATATCAAATGGTCCAAGAGTCTGGGCATTGAATCCACTGCAATCACCACCATGCTCACAAGCAGGGCTGGAAGTGCCTTTGTATGGTTACCACCATGGTGATGATGCTGGCAATGATTCTTGATGAAGTTTATCATCATTGAAATTATTGGTATCATATTTTTATTCTGTTTAATTCCACTTTTGGCCCCTGATAATGGGCTACACACCATAGTCCTTCCTATTTGTGAAACAATCCAATGCATCTAGCACTGAGCGATCATCATGGAGGGGGTAGACTAGGTCATGAGTAACTTTGTAGTTGTCCTTATACTGGACTAGAGTGTATGAGTGAGGAACAGGGAGCTTTGCTCTTAGTGTAGAGACTTTGGGGAAATCTCCAGAAGAACAAGACTGGGGTTAGCCAACAAGTTCCCTGGAGTTTATATAGCAAACTCTAATATATGTACATGTTTGGTTTATGGCTACATATGGTTATAGGATATGGTAGCATGAGGCATAAGGCTGTGAGATGGAGATTAAAGAGAAGCATGATGTGTGATGCACAGCAGAGCACAGGTATGAAATGGAAGAGAAGCATAGTAGAAATGAAAGAGGGAATGCATACAGCAAAGCACAACACTGAAATGAAATAGAAGCAAAAGGTTGTGCATGCCAGATAGTGCGACTTTGAGAGAAAGTAAACTCTATAAAAGTGTCAATAAAGATAAACAAAGGTGTCCATGATAAGATGGCATGTGAGCATCTGTTGGTGCAATAAGAAGATAAGATAAGATAAAAGAACTTAGTGAAAATCCATTAGGATTGGAATGTTGTAGAGTACTGATTGCAACAATTTGTATGCCTGCAGTCCCTAATTGAACCCTCATTTGCATCTCTGTTCAGACCCATGTGCTTCCATCCTTTGAAGTTTACTTTGTCTTCTGCCTCACCGATAACAATTCCATTTGTCATAGCCCTTCCTATTCATATGCCCATGGTTCTTAATTGAATCCTTGCTTGCATGTCTGTTTTGACTCATGTTTGTTGTCTTGTTTGACTGTGCCCAGTGATAATGGCTCTCATTTGCCATGGTCCTTCCTATTTGTATGCCTGTGGTCCTTAATTAAACCATCATTTGTGCATCTGTTTTGACTCATGTTTGTTATTCCATTTGGTTATGTTCTTTTATGCTTTGCATGGATTTTGCCTTTTCTGAGAGGTTGGAAGGGTGTAAGCCCTACTGGCATCCTAACCATGCACACATACATATATACTCCTACTGCCTCATAGAGATACAATAGCAGCCCTTGTACCCATACCTTGTAGCCCCCATATAGAGCATGGTCCAGTTCTTTTGTGCCTGCCCTTCTTAGCATTTCCCACCACTGGCCATGGCCAGTTTCCACATGAATTGCACCAATAAGGAAAGCCCAAGGGGCCTCAAGACATAGTGGATAGTGCACACATGCAAGATGATGAAGCACAGGCAAGAACAGATCCCATATAGGTCAAACTGGACAGTGAGGTCATTGATGAGTGCAACAAAGGTACCATGCAGAGAGGCATGGGAGCAGGGATTGACAGTGAGGCTGGGAGAGTGTGGCAATGAGATAAAATGGGGAAAAAGAGGTGAAAGGTGCAAGTATAGGCATTGATGCTAGAGCCTAAAGGGCTTGAAACTGACCAGCACACCTCAGTGAATCACAGCAATACATCTAGAGACCCCCATGAACAAGCTGTGCCATCTGACAAGCAGCATTGCAATGAAAGAGGCCCTGAGCATTGAGCTCAGGGAGTAGAGGGATGTGTGAGCTGTGGGCTCATACTCACCATGAGATGGATGCTGTATGCATGGTGCAATTGACCCACTGGCCATGCTATGTTAATGAGTCATCAAGTGGCAGTGTTGGTTAGCAAATTTTTTAACCAGAGTACCCTTCTCCCAATGCATGGAGTTTTTTCACCCCCCATAACATCCAGGTTTCCCATCAAAACATCCTGTCATGCCACCCACACACCTACCTTTGCCATTCTACTGCCCATCTTACCCCAGCCCCATGCTGTAGGCTTTTAGCTGTGTCCAGGCCTTCCTGACATATGCCTTAAATCTGAAATAACCCAATGACTAGCACTGAGTGGTCGTCATGAGGTGGTAGACTAGGTTGCGAATGAACTTCGTAGTGGTCCTTATACTGGACTAGAGTATACAAATAGGACAGGGAGTGTCACTCTTAGTGTAGAGACTTGGGGAAATCTCCAGAAGAACAAGACTGGGGTTAGCCAGTGAGTTCCTTGGAGCTTATATACTCATGGGTTTTGTATGTACATGTTTGGTCTATAGCTACATATAGTCATATAGTGTGGCAGCATGAGGCATAAGGCTGTGAGATGGAGATTAAAGAGAAGCATGGTGTGTGATGTGCAGCAGAGCACAGGAATGGAATGGAAGAGAAGCATGATGGAGATTAAAGAAGCAATGCATACAGCAAAGCACAGCATGGAAATGAAAGAGAAGCAAAAGGCTGTGCTTGCTGGATAGTGCAACTTTGGAAAGAAAGTAAACTCTATAAAAAGGTAAACAAGAACAAATAAAAGCATCCATGATTAGATGGTGCATGAGCATCCATTGGTGTGATAAGAAGATAAGATAAGATTAAAGGACTTAGTGAAAATCCTGTTAGGATTGGGACATCATAGAGAACTGATTGTAGCAAAATCTCCCTGCCCTCATCAAGCTAGCTTTGGCATACTCACACATGTGGCCTTTGTCACCCACCTAGGCTCCTCCTCCCATACTCCTATTGAGCCAAACCCTGGTGTACCTGGATGGGGTTTCTTCCCCCATCCTCGTTGAGCCAAACCTTGGCACACCTGGGTGGGCCCCTCCTCTCCCCCACCCACCCTTGTCAAGCCAAACCCTGGCATGCCTGGGTGGGCCCCTCCTCCCCTCCCTCATAGGGAAATGGTGTTCCTTGATATGCATCAATGTGGATGGCATTGTCCTCTGGGAAATCATCTAGACAGATGTTACAGTGATACTGATGCTATGCAGTTTGCATGAGCTCATGTTTTTGCTTTAGTAGGAAGCTATTTTCAGGATTGAAAGTCACCTGCAGCTGAAGCACAAACTCCATACTAGGATCCATCTCATCATCACTATTGAAAGGGTCTTTGCATTCTCCTGTAGAGTAGGAAGACTGCACCAGCTGGGAACCTCACTGGGAGTGAAGGGTGTACTGTGAGTCACTTTTGCTACCAATGGCTTGGGAGACTGAGTGCACTCAGCTTTGGTCTTTTCTTCCTCTAGCTGGACTTTGAGGTCAATAACACCCCTCTCTAATTGCTGCTTCTTCCCTTTCAGACTGCTATTGCTACCAGTGAGCTCCTCTAGCTCAGCCTTCAATATGAGAGGTATCAAACTGGACACAATAAGAGACCCCTCTCCTTGGGAATTTGAAGAACTCACTCTGGGAACAAATGCATGACCAGCACATTTTTCAAGCAGCTTTGCCTACCAATCAAGATTTTCTTCAATAGGATGGATCTTGTCCAAGGGGAATATGTTGCACAACTGTTGCATGATCTGCAAAAGAGATATACTGAAGGTTAAACTTGCAATGCATTCATGTTCTCCAGTCACTTGTGGGTTGAATGGTATGAAAATATCTTGTATTGATGCTTGCAGCTACAAGCATATGATGACATCTAGATAGCAGATGATAGCAATAGCAACTGACAAATTGAATGCATGTAGGTTTCCCAGCAGCCCCATTAATGAAGGAAAAAAAGGGAATGGTATGCAGATCACATACTCCAATAGCCTTGCAATGTGATTGGGGCTTGGTGAATCATAGCCCATGGACAGGAGTTTCAGTGATACTTTGGATAGAGGGATGTGATGCATACCTTTGACTTCCAAGGGAACACTGCCAGACCACCCTTGACCAATTGCAATGGCACTCTGGGCAGAAAAGAGGTGTTAAATTGACCAATTTAAAAAGGTCATACATACTTCAACTGTCTTCCTCAAGCATAGCAACCCAAGAGTTTCAGGTAGGACAATAGCACTCTCCTTGATCACAAAAGTGAGCCCTGAAAAGTTCAGAGCAGAGAGAATGCCAGCAGTGATATCCTTGTCAGAGCCAAAGGCCACATTGTCGAAGGATAGGGAGTGCACTTTACTCTCCAAGATGTCCAAGATGAGCTTTTGTACCTCCATTCTTCAAAAGTATGATTAAGAAAATACCACAGAATCTGTCCCTGAAGGTACAGTGAGTAACAAAACTGATGCAATGTTTGCATCATTTTGATTGTAGAGTAAATATCTGATGAGATATTGATGCTAGACCCCCTAACCTAGGTATCAATGGAAAGCCCTGATCGAGGGCTTTTAGATGGTATATAGGTTGATTAAGTAATTATTTCTAAATCAGGAGATATTCCGGACTTAGTGAAGGGTACTCATTGTATTGGTTTTGTTGCTGACACTTTAAAGTATGGGAACTATATGTTGCAAGGGGATATTACATAATAATTGTGTCACATGATGTGTCATAGGTCTACCATGATACAAACAAACACAAACACAATCATTTTTCCCACAATGGCCATCATGAAATTGCTCTCTGTTGGA
>JBBPSV010000099.1:0-33781 GCA_038093795.1 Retiboletus fuscus
TCATTCCTATTCGGAATACCCAGTCAGTTATCAAGACTTCAGCATACGCTTACAACTCCTCACTCTCACAGAAGTGAGTATCTCCCACTTCAGGCCACTCTTCCCTTTGTTGCCCTCAGCTGTGCACATGGAATTACCTGTGGTATTTCCATAGCGGTCCGTGGGAATAACGACCTACGTGCCGTGCGTGAGGAGTCTGGGTAGCGCCAGACGAGATGGATAGCGATCCATCGAGACTAAGCTAAGTAAAAATGAAGAAAGAAATAAATGGGGCCAGGTCAACTCATAACACAGGCCACAAAGGACATGGAACTCAGATTTGATGGCACAGAACTTTCCATGGACCTAGACTTCCATGGATATTCCAATGTTGGATGGTTGCAAGATCCCGATAACTCCCGGTCCACTTCTGGCTTCTTATTCTTGAGTAACTGTGGAGCCATCTCCTGGTCCAGTAAACAACCAAGTATGGTTGCACTCTCTACCACAGAATCTGAGTACATTGGACTTAGCAATGCTGGGCAACATCTTGCATGGCTCTGAACTTTCTTTGATGAAATTGGACATCCACAAAAGGGGCCAACTGAACTGTTCTGTGACAACCAAGCAGCCATAATCCTATCCCATGATCCACAGTTCCGAGCCCAGACCAAACACATCCAACGAAAATATCACTTTGTCCGGGATAATCTAGTCGGCAAGGGAGAGGCAATTGTCTGTTATGTGCCAACTGGAGACATGGTAGCAGACATCCTCACAAAGCCTCTTGTGAGGGATCAACACTGGAAGTTTGTCAAAGCTATGGGACTATGGTTACACTCGAGTGGGAGTGACAATATCCAACCTTAAAGTCACACAGTTCCAGCACTTCCAAGTTCCACTGTTCCGGAACCACCTCTGGAACTTTCCTGTGCTCTTCCAGACTCAGAAGCACCAGGTTCTGGGAACACTGTTCCAGAACCAGTCCCGAGTTTTTTCCCATGCTCTTTCTGACTTGGAAAAGTGGAACCTTCGGAACCATTACAGTTGTATGACTTTCATATTCGCTTAACCTTTTAGACTCTGCTTACAACATCATTGTCATATCTTCTAGTCTTCTTTTAGGCTCATTGCTGGTAACATAATACGAGTGTACCTCTGCCCATAGTATATATACACTTACCCTACTTACTAGTACCTCAGTCGTTTTTGCCCATCTTAGGCAGCGGCTGAGGTGAGTTACTTTTCACTTAGTTTTTCATTCCTAGCTAATGTACTATAGTATTGGGCAACTCCTGCCTTCTCCTAGATTCTGTCAGTTGCCAACTTTGAAGGAGTTTTCTCTCATTCAGAATTGGTTACCAATGCACTCACTTGGCTTGCCACCAAGTGAATGATCCAAGGAAAGAAGGGTGAGTTTTCCCCTTCCTTGGCTAACTACACCGCCCAGTTCAGGTCCAAAGTATCCACCACAGGAGTAACCGATGACTCAGTGCTAGTATCCTATTACTCTGCAGGTATACCTGAAGATCTGATGTTCGATATTCTCTGAATGGAGAATCCCCCCACTAAAGTCGCCAACTGGTACAAGAAGGCAGCTCTCTTTGACTCCCACCACCGACAGGCTCATGGGATTGCTCAGCAACACAAGAAGCCAAGCACTCCATATGTGCCTATCTATTCCAAGAAAGAAGAAAAGGACCCTGACGCCATGAATGTTGATGCGGTCCATCTTCCTCCCAAGCTCATGGAAGCTGAAAGGCAAAAATGTTTCAAGGAAGGCCATTGCCTCCGATGCTGCCAGACCGGCCATATGGCAAAGGAGTGTAAGATCTATGACTCTCCCAAGTCTCCCAAGAAAGCCTGGAAGGTCAAAAGGGAGGACGTTCCTGAGCTAGCCAACTGCAAAGACGATGATGATGAAGCCAAGTTGGTAGCTAGAATCTCCTTCTCCTGAAAGGATTTTTAGAAAGGAGGACCCTGTTATGACTTGACCTGGCCCCATTTATTTTTCTTTTTCTTCTCATAGTTAACTAAGTCTCAGTGGATTGCTATCCGCTTCATCTGGCATTACCCAGACCCCTATCTCACGGCATGTAGGTCATTATCCCACGGACCGTACACTACCTTTCATCTCTGACTAATGACCCTGCTGTCATTGTCGCTTCAGGTCGTTCTGACCACTTCTTTGTTTCATGATAATTGTTGATTGACAGCTGCTTCTGATCGACACTGATTGACAGATCTGCAGCAGACATGACTCATTCTGACTCCATCCAAGTCCCTCCGTTTCTCTGAGTCATGCCTCTCTTGTATCTGTATGTTTCCACATGTTCTAATGCATTCCATGACCTTCCATGGCTCTCGTATATAAACCGTAGTCTCTACGCATTGTATTCTCCAAGCTAGAGCTACTCAATCATATTCTTGAGATAACTCCTATGCTTGATCTCCCAAGACCAGGATAAGACTTGTCCTCCTTGGACTCACTGATCCCTTCAATGCTGAGCATGCTCTTCATGAGCAGATACCTCGCGAGAAGGTCCTTGTCGCACCTTAGCGTCTAGAATGCTGGTGCTCCTTAGTCCTAGTCCTCATACTTGAGTCTACGCTCGACCCTACCTGGGCCAAGCATAACAAAAGCTCTAGCTTACCATGTCGCAGCTACCATCAAGTAGGCCCTCCTCCTCAGCCCAATTGCCACTGATCTCCACCTCATGGAGAGCCACAGAACCCACCACTGAATCCTCAGAATCATCGGACTCAGAAGTCTCTACTGAAGGCTCTGATAACCCCGACCTCGACCTAGAACTACGCTCTCCCTCTGTGGAAGCAGAATCCCAAGAACTCGCTCAGTTACTGTCTCATCAGCTATCGGCTGAAGCAGTTATCCCTCGTAGCCCCACTCTACCATCACCGACTCTGATCGCTCAAAGCAGTCGTATCTTCCTAGCCACAGCACCACCTGCTGCCCAGCCCCAGACTCCCATTATGGAAACCAAACCCATGGAAATCTGTCTCGGTGTCCCTGAAGATTTTGACAGAAACCTCATGAAAGCAAAGCCCTGGCTTCGCTCGGTACAACTGTACCTATCTATCAATGCAGAAATCTATATCAATGATGCAAGGCGTATCGCCTATGCTCTCTCCTTCATGAAGAAAGGAACAGCCTCTATGTGGGCTGATACCTTCTGTGAATCTAAGATCTCTGACGGAGGCTTCTCATTAGGGAAGTGGTCCGACTTTGTCGCCGACTTCGAGGGAGTTTTCTCTCATTCAGAATCGGTCACCAATGCGCTTACTTGGCTTGCCACTAAGCGAATGATCCAAGGAAAGAAGGGCGAGTTTTCCCCCTCTTTAACTAGCTATACTACCCAGTTTAGGTCCAAGGTATCCATTGTAGGAGTAACCGATGACTCAGTGCTAGTATCCTATTACTCTGTGGGTATACCTGAAGACCTGATGTTCGATGTTCTCCATATGGAGAAACTCTCTACCAAGGTCGAGGACTGGTATAAGAAGGTCGCTCTCTTCGATTCCCACCACCGACAAGCCTGAGGGATTGTGCAACAACACAAGAAGTGGAGCACGCCATATGTACCTACTCACTCAAAGAAGGAAGAACAGGACCCCGACGCCATGGACATCGACACAGTCCATCTCCCCCCTAAGCTCACTGAAGCCAAAAGGCAGAAGTGTTTCAAGGAAGGCCACTGCCTCCGATGCCACCAAACTGGCCATATGGCAAAGGAGTGCAAGACCTACGACGCCCTCAAGAACCCCAAGAAAACCCAAAAAGTCAAGAAGGACGATGTCCCAAAGCTAGCCGACTGTGAAGATGATGATGACAAAGTCGAGTCGGTAGCTAGAATCTCCTTCTCCCAAAAGGATTTTTAGAACAGAGGACCCTGTCAACGCGGTGTAAAACAAATAGATAGCCCGGAGGACTAGCAGGTAGTAGTCCTGGACTTGCAGAGAGGGTCAGAGGGCACGATGCGTTCGTCCCTAAAGGGATTCTAACTTGGGGAGGAAGGTCTGGAGGTGAGTCCAGTGTACTAAACCCAGCTAGGAACTAGTCTGATTGCAAACCGGACTGAAAATGAGGAGAAACGGACAGTCTGATGGTCCAGACTGAAGAGATCAGTTGGCATAAGGCATTGGAGATGACGAGAGATGATGGAACAACGTTGGGCAGTGGACAGTTGACGATGCGTGGACTTAGACAATAGATGTGGAATGCGGGTGAGCCATATGCTGGCATTACAAGTCAGAAAATACAAAAACTATATAGCCCGATCCAAACCAGACTGCTAAGAAACAATCTAAGTAAGGGACGTGAAGTCCAGACTTCTAAGGGAAGTGGTAACTAAGGGGCACGACGATCCCTAAGAAGCCAAGGCTGTGTATGGACAAAGCGAGACAGAACCTTGTGAGCGAGCTTGAAACCCAAAACAAGCGGACCGAAACTTTAAAAGAAAAGAAGAACGAACAGTCCTAAAATGGTATAAGTAACATCATACACACGTGCAAGGGAGTGGTAAGGCACGTGAGAGTGGAACGAGGAATGATAAAGTTAAACCGGTTTGAACTGGACCTACCACAAACACCGGACTGACCTACTGTGGACACGGACTGATCAGTTTGAGGACGGACTGATGACGCATGGACTGGACTGAGAACCCAAAATGCTAGAAGGGTGGAAAAGGCCTCATTTCAACTGTAGAGAGCTGGGACTCTCTACATCCGCAGGGGACTTGCTACTGACTGTCCCCAGTCAGAGACACAACTCGCTAGAGGTGTGGGAATCTGAGTTTGAATATGGACAATGTGGAGTGGAGTGCGTCAAAACGTGTCGTGGGCCTGTTCAATGCGCGTCCTACATCTTCATCACCAACCACCACCATCTATCCCCTTGACTTCAATGTCTTTCGCTGCCCACTTTACTTCCATCTCTCAACAATCCGACCTGGTGGCCGACCAACACGCTGCTGCACACAAGGCGTTCGCAGACATTACGGAGGAACTCCACGCACTGGCCAAGTCGGTCCCAGACCCCACACCCGATCTACGCGAGGAGTGAGAGTATTGGTGCCCCAGGTGGGATGCTGCACTGGTGAGTCCGCAGGCCTTCCCATCATGGCGATGTGCTGACCATTCGATCCGACTTAGGCAAAGCTCACTGAGGTCATCAAGATGGCCGACGGCCTTGGGATCAAAACCACCTTCGACCCAGTCGTCTTCAAGGACATCAACGAGGCCAACGTTCAACGTTTGCTCTGGAAGCTACCACTCACACTGCCCCCACTGGTTCCCAACAAGCCCGAAGTAGACGAAACGTGGACCGCAGAGGCGGCCATGGCGATGGATGTGGAGCGTGCCGAAGAAAAGGATGTGGAGCACGTCATTGAAAGGGAGCACGAGGCTGCACCTACAAAGGTCGGCAGGGCTGCGTCGTCTGGGGCTGCATCCATCATCACAGACTGGTCCTTCGCCACTAGGATGGAAGGGAGCTGTAAGGTAAGTGGTTTGGTCGATCCGCTCAGGCCTGATCTAACTGGTGGGCTGTAGCGTTCCTGCAACGATGACGACTTGGACGAGGAGAAGCAGTCTGAGCCGGTCAAGGTGAAGGTGAAGACGGAGGGACCCGTCGCCTGCGATCAATGCGCTAGGCTGGGCGTCAAGTGCGTGAAGAGGGAGGGGTTGTCTTGCGTGCGCTGCGGGAGGGCCAAGGCATGCTGCAACTTCTCGACCAGGTGCAGTGGACGAAAGCCGCCAAAGGTGGAGGTCGAGATCGCAGGTGAGTCAGACCAATTCTGCCCGTGTTTCGTACTCACATCAGGCAGTCCAGCCCCCTAGGATGGCAAGGGCGGGCGCCTCTCAGGCCACCAAGGCGAAGGAGGTCCACCTCCTGTCCGATGATGAGGAAGAAGCGGAAGTCCCGCAGAAGGCAAAGGCAAAGGCAAAGGCGCCAGCGAAGAAGTCTGCCAGTGGGTCACTGGGTCAGTCCGATGCGGCGAAGAAGCATGACAAGGCAATCCGCCAGGTCATCCAGCTGCAAAAGCGGGTCTGTGACGTACAGTCGTCGATGAAGGCGTTGGAGGCTGAGCACGAGGAGCTCATGGGGGAGATGGACAAGCTGGTGGAGAGCCTTCGTGAGATCCAATAGATAGTCACCCGCGTCGTGTACAATTGTAGTCCGTCGAGTCCGTCGTGTACTAATGATATCCGTCTGTTCAGTCCGAGTCCGTGAGACCAGTCCAGGTCTGTGGCTAAACAAGAATGGAAAGAAGGTAAGTGAGAGAGAGAGGAGATATCAAAGCGAAACTGGGTGTGCGGGCATCCGACCCAACTTGTTTTCTTCGGTCATCTTCTGGCTTCTTCTACTACCGGACTGCCCTGGATCAGATCGTTTGAGGGTATGCATAAGGGAAAGAAAACGGGCACGGTCTCTTAGCGTGCAGTCGAAGGCAAAGAGGGTATATGGGGTATAAGAGACTCGGTCGGTTCGAAACACGTAAAAGCTAGCTATCGATGTTTTTCTTTCTTGTTTTTCGACGGATGACTATATAAGATATTTTTAGTGATTTTATATGTTTTCAGTTTGAAGCAGATTGAAAGGAACGGATCACTGGACGAAACCCACGGTGGAACAGAGTCGTATAGTACTTTTTGAAAGACGGTCTATATGAGAACAGTTGATTGTCGGATTGCGTAAGATGGGAAGGGGTGGTTATGCGAAGTTGATGGTGTCCGTGTCTTCGTCATCCGGCTCTTCGATATCTTCACCTGCCATATGATCCAAGTCTTCTTCATCCAAACTGGTAATGCGCGCGACCAGGATCTCGGTCTGAAACCTCGGCCAGTATGGCACGAGACAGAACGCTGCATAACGAAGTCTAGAGACTGAACCGTTTAACTCAGCCAGCAGATATGATCCTCCAGTAGTCCGGCGAAGGACGACCATCGGACCGAGGTACCTGGGCTTCATCTTTTGATTCAACTCTTTCTCAATCCGCGTATTACGAACCAAGACTAGGCTTCCCGGATGGAAGTTGTAGTCCTTAATCCGGTTCTTGAAAGCGGTCTCAAAGTGTTTGACAGACTCGAACCGAGTCCTGAGTACACGCTCCCAGATTGATTCTAAGTCTTCCTGACGCTTTTGGAGCTGACGAGCTCTCCAAGCAATCAGTCCGGACAAGGAGAGAGGGTCAGTATCAGGTAGTGGGACAAGGAAAGTAGCTTCTGATAGATCGAAAGGGAAGAGCGGCTCAACGCCATGAACCATGAAGTAAGGGGACAAACCGGTGGATTTGAGGATGGTTACCCACTCAGCCCAAAAAACGGAATGAGCGGCTGTATGCCAGCAAGCTTCCTCCCCCAGGGAAGTTTTAATGATGGCCTCCCAGACATCAAGGTGATGATGCTCGACTATACCGTTTGCCTGGGAGTTATAGGGGGAGATCTGGATATGGTGAATATGATACCGGTCTGCGAGAACATCTAGAGCTTGGATAAAAGCAGGGCCATTGTCAGTAACGATCTCGGATAGAGGACCCCAGTGACACAGAATATCTTTGAAGATAAAAGAGGCCAATGCGGCACCGTTCTCGGTCCGCAGCATTCACCATTCCAGATACGCCGTCAGAGCGCACCGGGCCTGAACGATATACCTATACCCACCGGACTGAGGCATGACCATCGTATCCAGGTGGGCCTTGTGAAACAAACTGCCAATGATAGGGACTGTAGGAGGGATGTGGAATCACCGCATCTGGCGAATCTGGCATTCGTGGCAGGTCTTGACGAACCACTTGACATCCTCGACCAACATTGGCCACCAGAACCGAAGCAGCAGATGGGTCTGGACTGAAAAGACACCTTTGTGTCCGAGGCTATCATGAGCCTCCTGAATCAATCCGTACCAATGCTCGGTCAGGATGACCAACTGGTGACGTCCGTGTGGCTCTCTGTGCCATAAGGATCTGTTGAGCACAAAGAACTGGGTAGCCGCGTTAACGAAAGATTTGAAGTCGGCATTGGAAAGATCAGGTGGACGCTTTTGGGTTTCCAAGAAATCACAAATCTGACCAATCCGAGCCTCTTTGGCAACAGCTTTGGTGGACCGGGGTATAATGGGGTCGTCCGCAGGGGACTCCATGTCAACTGTAACAGATGACGAAAGGCAAGCCAACAAGGAAAGGTAAACTGGGTCCGAAGTAGACGAAGAATGCGAACAGTCCAGACAGCAGAAGAAAGAGCTGGTAGTATCCGGATCATGGTAGCATGAAAGTGAAACGTCGGATTGAGTGACAGACGAGACTGATCGTTCGTTCAACAAGGAAATAGAAAAAGAATATGCCTCGTCGAGCCAGTCCTCGACATCGTCCTCCTCAGGGGGATCCTTATCGGAGGGAGGCCGATGCGAGAGACCATCCGGTCTGGCATGCTTTGCGGCGGGAATGTGAACAAGATGAAAGTGAAACAAAAGGATACCGGTGATCCACCAGTTGATGGTCACATTCGGTTGGAGGTTGGGGTTGTTGATCATCCCCTGAACGTATTTGGCATCCATTTCAACCGTGAGGTTAGTAACACCAAAGATAAAAATGCAGACCGCTCACAGGGCGCGGAACAGTCCGTACAACTCGAGCTTCACCTGAGAATAGTGGCTCTCGACTTCATTCAGACTGATAGACCCAAACCAGTTCAGATAGTGTTTACCATCCTCGCCAGACTGCAACAGAATGTATCTGACCACTATGACCAAAGTGTCAACGGCAAGGATCACCTCTCACCCAGACTCATAGTCCAAGCGGAGGAGCGCAGGGGACTTCACTATTTCGTCCTTCAGACGTTGCATAGCATCTCTTTGAGCATTGCCCCAATCAAAAGGGACGCCCTTCCGGGTCAGATTGACCAACAGGTGGGCGATGGAAGCAAAATTTCGGATGAAAATACGTACCACCCCACAGGTTCCTAAGAAACTGCAGACCTGCATGAGGGTCTGGCATTTGAGCCAATCGTGGATCTTTTGGACCTTGTTTTCGTGGGGAATCCAACCCTCGAACATGCACTTGTGTCTGACGATAGTAGTGTCCAGTGTGGTGAGGATGAACTTCTTGGCCAAGACTGTGGCGTTCACATTCTCGAACCGCTGCAGGATCCTGTGGACAACGATTAGGTGATTCCAAATAAACAAACAGATACCTGGATTCTCGGGGATGGTCTTGTATGAGCCATCATCCCTTTGATACCGGGTTGTCTCGGATTTGACTGGTATATCGTCTATGAACGGGTGAGTGTGGTGCGGAATCTCATCCTGCAAAACGAATGACATATCGGCCTGATAGACCTGGACGGCATTAGTATGTCCCATGGGTAGCATAGTGAGGTGATGCAGTCCGAGCAGGCTGTTAAACGTAGTCATGTCCCGAGACTCCTCGTGTAGAGGGTGCTGGTCATAACCCGCAAACAGGTCCATCATACCATAAACCGCGTATCCTCTGAAAGATTCGGCCAAATGTTCAATGAATGGTGGGACTGACAAATCCCAGATAGTGACCGCATTGAGTGGCTGCAGGTCATGGACCAGCCGAAGTGTCTTCCCATCTTGCTTGAGTATGCAGAACCAGCGAGAGCAGTATGCTGCGATGGACGGTTCGTACACTCCGGAGGCAATCTGGTCCTTGATAATCTGGATCGCCTGATCCCAAGATGCAGGTGGAACAGGTATATTGCATAGGACCCACAGCGTATGCAGTACCATGGGGATCTTGACTGGTGGGAAGTATCATTCATCAAGTCGACCCTGCTCGGTTGGAGTCCAAGCAAAGGCCTTCTCATGTTCACAAATGAGCCACTGGACCAACTTCAGTTCCTCCAGCCAAAGCCATTTCGCCGGGTCGAGGTCAAGCGCATTGGCGCGCTCTTGGGTGAAGTGGACTCCTGGGGTAAAATTGGGTGGGTGAGTAGGTAATGGTTTCAACCCTTCGAGCAGGTTATCAGGTAACTGGTGGACGATGCAGAACTCCTCCATGAGAGGAGCCATGACCGACCAGACCTTTTTTGCAACTGGTTTATAAATGAGACAATGGCGGACCGGATCGAAATGGTAAATGGATTGTAAAGCTGAGATGTGATGGGGGCTCAATGTGGACTGAGTAGAGGACAGGTAATCGTAGGAAGGGAAGCAGTCCGACAAAAGAGAAGATCGGTCCGAAAATGACTGGAATGAAAAACACGAGACGAATGGACGGAGAAATGAGGTGAAATATGTGAAGGAAGATTGTGTTGTAGGCTCTCCCCAACCTTTCAGCGGATCATTGATATTTAAAAACCCATCTCCACAATGGATTGATGGTTTGCACAATGCTGTCCGCGATGGCAGCGAGGACATCCTTCCGTCCAAGGGCAGGTAGGTAATTTATAGAGCTTTCTGGTGTTCAGGTCACGAAGCGTGATCATCTGTGAACCGTCCTGGAAGTCCTCGGTCGTGGCGGACATTACGCAGTGAAAAGGACAACCAAGCAGAAGATCGAAATTAGCACGAGGGATTACCTGAACTTGAAGAGAGACCTCTCCGGCCCCAAAGTCCAACTGAAGGTTCTCGAGCACGCCAAGAGTGGACTCAGTCAACACATTCACGTTTGACATGGTCATGACATGGTCGGACCGGACTGGCAGTCCGAGACTTTCCCATACCCGTTTGGGCATGGCAACGATCTCAGAACCAGAATCGAGGACACTGGTAATCGACCGACCGGTCCCAAGTACCTTCGCATCAAGCGACCTAAGGGGCAAACTATGGTGAGCAACAATGTCACCGTCAGCATTCCAGATGACCTGATCACTGAACTCACGCTCAACTGCGCTGGGGTCATGGCTAGAGAGCTCATTGACCTGGACTACATTCGTGTTTGATATGCGCTTGCTAGTGGTGAGCTTGCGGAATTGCTTCCTGAACTCGGGAGCCACGGCAAAGAGGTCCCTTATGGGAACTGGGACACTTGAGTCAAGTACCCGGTCGAGAACTCGCTTAGAAGCGGTCTCGTCCTCGAGAGGGAAGGAATACCTGTATTGCCTGACAGGCGGATTGGGAGAGAATGTAGGGTTAGCAACAAATGGTTTAGGGGGAACTTTACTTGTGCTATCGACTGGCGCGACCGATGAGGTAGGACCGGTAGTGGACCGGCTCAGACTGGGCACTGTCCAAGCCGACACAGGGGGGGTAGCCAGTCTGGAAGGCACTGGAATAGCCCGAGAGCTCTTCTGGATCTCTGGAGATTCGATCTCCTCAGAAACAGTTGCCGCTCGGTTGGGTTTGCGCATTGGCAACTCTATCCCGTCGAAGCGAACCTTCTTTCCCTTGGCTCCCTTCTCGGCTTGGAAGCTCGCCCACGCTTGGGCTATATATGGCTGGAATTCAGGGTCAACAAGCGACGGATCAACGTTACTTTCATGGTCCTCGATGGATGTCATGAACGTAGAAGGTTCTATTTCAAGAAGCGCATCAGTAGTCAGATAGGTCAAGGATAGTATACCTGTCGTCATATGTGGGGGAGGGTCACGAGTCATAGATGATGCCACAGGTGTGACGGCTTGCTCAGACACAATCCGGTCCAAACAATCGCGCAGGCAATTGCATCCAGGTATGCGTGGGATGCAACATCCATCTGCTAGGTAGAGACGATTGTCTGTCCCCCTGCTAGCCTTGCTGGTCCGGATGTATTCCTCCACATGAGGACATTCACCCATATAGTGACCGAAGGCATCACAGAAGGCACAAGTCCGAGTCTGTGGTGCTGCTGGTCAGTTAAGCAGGTTGCTTTCTTGCTTGACTGCAGGGACTGCAGTCCGAGGGGCAGACTGAGGGAGATTTGGTGCCGGTCCAGTCCAAGCGGGGACTGGTGTGGATGGGCGCTGTGAAACATTAGCCGGACTGAAAGGGGAAAGAGCACTTGGTCAAAGCGCGGAACTGGTCAAGAGAAACTTGGCAGCCTCCACACAGTCGTCCATCGGGTAAGGGTCTGATGGATGGTGGTTTGGTTTGACGAAGGAGAGATGGTGTCAGACCTGGTTGGCAAGGTCGTCCGGCATCCCGTTCAGGAAAAGAGCGTTGCAATCCAGCTCAGATAGTTTCTTGTTCTTGACGAGGACCATAGCGACCTTCCTGAACTTCCTCTGATACTCTCCAAGGTCTTCCTGACTGTGCATAGACAATGCACAGAATTCATCTACGAGGTACTGGATGTCAGCTCAGCAATAGCGGGTACTCCCTTTACATCCGGGATACAACTTCTTCACGGCAGTGATGAAATTGTCCCAGTCCGCCGGCTGGTCAGTCGCTTCATCTAAAAGCTCCCATCCTTCGGCCTCTTCCAGATGGGCATACCAAATGGCAGCTTTGATTTTATCTTCTTGGTTCAGACTGGCGGCAGTTCCGAGGAGGTCTACATCCTCGAGGAAGCGTGGGAGCTCGGCCAGAACCTTACCATCGAATTTGGGGGCATTCTGGGTACCACGGAGAGGCATTGTTGGAGTGGCCATGGCGATTGGGATGATGGGGATAGGTACAGGTACTGGTGGGACTGAAGGTATCAGGTTCGGATTGGATGTCGGTAACGACATCAGCGCAAGTGGATTGAACAATGGAGTGACTAGAGACAGTTGGAATAGAAAGGATAGGGATGGATTGGATGAGAAAGACAATGGGGACGAGAGGGTAGATGGTGTAGACGGTGAAGGTGTTAGCAGACTCAGAGGGGATGAAAACAGCGAAGTGGGGAAAGATGAGTCCCTCGTCCGGACTGGAGTCGAGTGTATAAACCCTCCAGGTATGAATGGCAGGGACAAGCGGTCCTGAATGCCATAAGGCTCTCTATCCGGAACCGGGTCAGGGTCGGAAGGCTCCGACAGAGTCCGTGATGGTGACGCTAGTGGCATGAAATCCGGATCAGGTATGTCAAACGGATCAGTAATAAGGTCAAATGGAGGTGAAATAGCCAAGATGTCGGGAAGCTCGGCTAAACGGTTGTGACAGGCGTTTTCAGGTGTGATGGATTGAAATAGTTCTGAGTTTTCTGAAATTTGAAGATCACGAAACTGCGCCAGTAAATTTTCGAGTTCTTGGCGCTGGGCATTTGGCCAAAGTATTCTCCTAGATACCCGTTGAGAATCCCTCGCAGTGGGCTCCAGTTGTAAAACAAATAGATAGCCTGGAGGACTAGCAGGTAGTAGTCCTGGACTTGCAGAGAGGGTCAGAGGGCACGATGCGTTCGTCCCTAAAGGGATTCTAACTTGGGGAGGAAGGTCTGGAGGTGAGTCCAGTGTACTAAACCCAGCTAGGAACTAGTCCGATTGCAAACCGGACTGAAAATGAGGAGAAATGGACAGTCCGACAGTCTGGACTGAAGAGATCGGTTGGCGTAAGGTGTTGGAGACGACAAGAGACGATGGAACAACATTGGGCGGTGGACGGTTGATGATGCGTGGACTTAGTCGATAGACGTGGAATGCGGGTGAGCTGTATGCTGGCATTACAAGTCAGAAAATACAAAAACTATATAGCCCGATCCAAACCGGACTGCTAAGAAACAATCTAAGTAAGGGACGTGAAGTCCAGACTTCTAAGGGAAGTGGTAACTAAGGGGCACGACGATCCCTAAGAAGCCAAGGCTGTGTATGGACAAAGTGAGATGGAACCTTGTGAGTGAGCTTGAAACCCAAAACAAGCGGACCGAAACTTTAAAAGAAAAGAAGAATGAACAGTCCTAAAATGGTATAAGTAACATCGTACGCACGTGCAAGGGAGTGGTAAGGCATGTGAGAGTGGAATGAGGAACGATAAAGTTAAACTGGTTTGAACTGGACCTACCACGAACACCGGACTGACCTACTGTGGACACAGACTGATCGGTTTGAGGACAGACTGACGACGCGTGGACCGGACTGAGAACCCAAAATGCTAGAAGGGTGGAAAAGGCCTCATTTCAACCGTAGAGAGCTGGGACTCTCTACAGCGGACTCCTCCTAGATGTGCCAATGTACTTGTATCTGAGACTCGCAAATCCATGCAGATCCCAGTTCAACTCATCGTACCAGTGCACTCCCTCAAAGCCGTTGACACTCGCATCCTGATCGACAGTGGTGCCGATATCTCATGCATAGACTGGGATTTCATGTGAAAGCACAAACTCCCCCTCACTTGACTTCTGAAACTGGTCCCAGTTCGGAACGTCGACCAATCCAACAATGCCCATGGAGCCATTTGCTTCACATGCACTCTCTACACTAACACTGGAGGAATCACTCAGAAAGTTCTCTTCCATGTCATGTCCTGTGGAAGTAAGAACATCATCCTTGGCCTCCCTTGGCTCTGCTCCACGAATCCAATGATCGACTGGATTAAACAAACGATCGACATCCCAGAAAGCTGTGATCAATCCAAGGTCCTTTTTCAGGAACACAACATCACTACCTCGGAATATAGCGACAGATTCAAGCGACCTAGCTTCGGCTGGACTCCTCCATGCCAAGTTAAGGTTAACTGTGTTGACCACGCCTGCCTTTACAAATATCTTGATGAAGAATCTGAGAGTGAATTCTGCCAGCGCACGCATGATCACTACCATATCGGTCAGATCCAACAGTGTGGATCCTGATTCTATCTGCTAGGCTCTCCGGTTATCACCAAGATTACCTTGGCCATGCAGCTCGCACAGGCTGAATTCAACAAGAAACCTGAAGTCACCCTCCCAGCGGAGTATGAGCAGTTCCGAAAAGTGTTTGAAGAACGCCCCCTTGGACAGCTCCCACCGGAACAAACTTACGACCACAAGATTAACCTCAAAGAAGGCTTCAAACTGAAGATTGGCAAGTTATACCCATTATCTCCATGAGAGCGTGAAGCCACCGAAGCCTTCCTAGAAGAAAACCTCTGGTCCGGAGTTATCTGACCTTCGAACTCCCTCCAAGCATCCCCTTTCTTTCTTGTCCAGAAGAAAGAACTCGACTCTGACGGTAACCCCAAACTACGACCATGTATGGATTACTGAAAACTCAATGACCAGACGATTCGAGATGTGTACCCCCTACCTCGAATCGAAGACCTCATCAATAAAGTGCAAGATGCTAAGGTCTTCACCAAGTTTGATGTCCAATGGGGCTACAACAATGTTCGCATCAAAGAAGGACACCAGTGGAAAGGTGCCTTCCTGACCCACAAGGGCCTCTTTGAACCCATGGTTATGTTCTTCGGAATGACTAACTCCCCTGCCACATTCCAACGGTTCATGAACGACTCGTTCAGGGATATGATATCCGAAGGATGGCTCGTCATTTATATGGATGACCTCCTCATTTTCTCCCTGAATGAACAGCTCCATACCGAACGAACCAAGAGAGTTCTCCAACGAATGGAAGAACTTGACCTTCATCTCAGACTATCCAAATGTGCCTTTGCCACTGACCAAGTGGACTACCTTGGCATGATCCTCTCCCCAGGAAAGCTTGCCATGGACCCCGTCAAACTCGACAGTATTACATCCTGGCCCGCCCCAACCTCAGTGAAGGAAGTCCGGTCCTTTCTTGGATTCACCAACTACTATCGGCAATTCATTCCAGACTACTCCACCATCGCTCATCCCCTCATAGACCTCACCAAGAAAACCCAGCCCTGGTGCTGGGGTCCGTCCCAAGAAGCCACGTTTCTATGGCTTAAGGAACTCTTTCTCTCGAAACCTGTTCTTAGACTCCCCGACCCCAGTGCCCCCTTCACCATCACAACTGACGCCTCTGGCATTGCCACAGGTGGCATTCTGTTACAGACCGACAAGAATGGGGCTTGGCACCCATGCTCATACCTTTCCCAATCGTTCTCTCCAGCCAAATGAAATTACGACATTCATGACCGAGAACTCCTCGCGATTATCCACGCCCTGAAGTCATGGTGTCACCTCCTTCACGGCTTCTCCACCCCTGTCCAAGTATTCATGGATCACAAAAATCTTACCTACTTCCATGCCCCACAGAACCTTAACTGCAGGCAAGCCCATTGGTTGCTTGACCTCGCAGACTTTGACTATAAGATGATCCATGTCCCTGGATCCCTCCTCGCTGGACCCAATGCATTGTCTCATCGGCCTGACTTCCTCACCCACGCACCAGACAACACCCAAACAACTCTCCTCCCAGACTCCATCTTTATCCAGCTCATTGATTTGGCACTACACAACCATATTAAAACCACATTGCAAAGCAACCCCCTCTTTCTCCAGATGCTCCAGGCCTTCGATGGTTCCATCCCCACTGCCTTTCGCTCTTGCCTTAGCAATTGGCAGCTCCATGAAGGCGTCCTCACTTACCAAGGACGTGTTTATATTCCCCCGGTCGCCAGTCTGCGTCAATCCATCCTCCAACAGTGTTATGACCATAAGTCTGCTGGTCACTGAAACAACCCAATGACTAGCACTGAGCGGTCATCGTGGAAGTGGTAGACTAGGTCGCAGATAAACTTCGTAGTAGTCCTTATGCTAGACTAGAGCGTATGAGTGTAGTAGAACGGGGAGTATCACTCTTAGCGTAGAGACTTGGGGAAATCTCCAGAAGAACAAGACTGGTGTTAGCCAGCAAGTTCTCTGGGTTTATATACTCATAGGCTTTGTATGTACATGTTTGGTTTGTAACTACATATAGGCACATTGTGTGGCAGCATGAGGCATAATGCTGTGAGACGGAAATTAAAGAAGAAGCATGATGTGTAATGTGCAGCAGTGCACAGGAATGAAATGGAAGAGAATCATAATGGAAATGAAAGAAGCAATGTGCACAGCAAAGCACAGCACGGAAATGAAAGATAAGAGAAAGGCTGTGCTTGCCAGATGGTGCAACTTGGAGAGAAAGTAAACTCTATAAAAAGGTAAACAAGAACAAATAAAAGTGTCCATGATTAGATGGCATGTGAGCATCCATTGGTGCAATAAGAAGATAAGATAAGATAATGAGACTTAGTGAAAATCTGTTAGGATAGGAACGTCGTGGAGTACCAATCGTAACACTACCCCCCTGCTATGAATCGCATTCCAGGTGATTAAAGGGAGCATTAGGATCATTGGGATTTTCATGCACATTGACGTGCATAAAGAGGGAGGAAAAGTCGGCTTGCAACATACAGAGGAGATGAGGAGCGCTTGGGTTACAACAATGGAAGTCCCGAATTGCAGCATCGGCATTCGTTATGTGAGACTTTGGTTCCCAAGTCCAATCTTCATCAGACCAGCCTTTCCAATGAATAAGGTATTCTAGACAGCATCCTCTCAAGCGAGAATCGACGATGTGATCTACTTCCCATTTGTCATCACGGTCTTTGGTCACGGAGATGGGTCCCAGTTTGTTGGCACGTTGCCCCGGCAATCTCTCCTTGTATGGTTTGACGCATGAGATGTTAACGACAGGATGAATCTTCATCAATCAAGGGAGAAGCAGTTCCACTGTGTTCGTTCCAACCAATTTGGTTATTTGGTACAGTCCCAGCCATCATTTGGATAATTTACGTGAAGCGCATGTAAGACGGAGGTTATCCGTTGAAAGCCAGACCTTATCTCCGATTTCATAAGGCGGAGCGGCAGTCTGGTGCTTATCAGCCTGGGCTTTCATGCGCTGTTGGGCTTTTAATAGATTATTGCATATGAGTTCCATCTTATCAGTGAAGGAATCCACAGCAGGGGCTTTCGAAACTCCAGGTTTGATGCCCATGTGGGGTTGGTAAGAGAGGGTGATGCCAAAAGGGGATGACTTTGTCACAGAGGAAACTTTAGAGTTAATGGAAAACTGGGCGATAGGGAGCCAATCGACCCATTGATCTTGGTTTTCTGCGCAGAACATACGGAGATACTGTTGGAGATCTCGGTTCATGCATTCTGTTTGGCCATCCATTTGGGGGTGGTGAGCGGTAGATAATTTAGATTGAATGTCGAGCCTGTGACAGATGTCCTGCATTACGGTAGAAGCGAATTGTGGTCCACAATCTGAGACGATGGACTTTGGAAGGCCATGGTGCTTCCAAACGTGCGTAAGATAGTTTTTTGCCATATCTAGGGCGGTCCATGTCTTGAGAGCGGGGATGAATTCAACTGCTTTGGAGAACCTGTCAACTATTACCAGAATAGAATTGAAACCATGGGAAAGGGGGAGATCTGTAGTGAAATCTGCTGATACATGTTCCCAGGGTCGATCAGGAACTTCCAATGGAACTAATAATCCAAAGGGTGCCTGGTTGGAACCCTTAAAATGTGCGCATCTATCGCAATGTGAAACATATTCTTTTATAAATAGGTTCATCTTCGGCCAGACGTAAGACCATGAGATGAGTTCTCATGTTGCTTCATATCTGGGGTGTCTGGGGATAGGAGAGTCATGGTGAAGTGCAAGCACTTCGAGGCATAGAGATTCAGGGATGAATAGTCGTCCCTTTTCATCATAGAGCAGACCATCACGTTCTTCGCAAATGGTGTGTGTAGTGCAGAGCTCAAGGATATCCGTTTCCGAGAGTTTGCAGACTTCGTTGAAAACTTTAGAATGTAAGTTAGACCCTTCATCGGAGATCAGAACGTGGGCTGATCTAATCTTCTCCGGGGATATGACAGTTACTCCTTTGTTATCGTTTTCGATCCCATCAAGGTGATCGCTACGTCGTGAGAGAGCGTCTGCTTTCGTCATAGAAGCACCGGGTTTGTAGCACCAGAGTGTGTTGAATCTAGATAAATATTGAGCCCATCGGGCTTGCCGACAGTTGAGATCTTGGGACATCATAAAGTACGTTAGGTTTCGGTGGTCATTCCAGATCTCAAAGGGGTGCCAAGCTCCTTCTAGGTAGTGGCGCCACTGCTCCAAGGCTTGAATAACACTTAGCATCTCCTTATCAGCAATAGGATAATTCTGTTCCTGCAGGGTGAAGCTGTGGGAGGAATAGGCAACGGGGTGCCATTTGTCGTCTTTGAGTGTTGATAGAACAGCTCCAGTGGCATAGTCTGATGCGTCGCACTCAATGCGGAATTTAGCATCTAGATCTGGAAATGCCAGAATAGGAGCGGTGGTGAAAGCTTCTTTTAGTCTTTCGAAGGCGTTTTGTTGGGAATCTTCCCAGATGAACTTTGTATCCTTCTTTGTGAGGCCATGAAGAGGACGTGTGACTTTCAAATAGTCCTTGATGAATTGTCTGTAGAAGTTTGCTAACCCTAGGAAGCTTCTCACTTCTTTTACGTTCTTTGGCTTAGGCCATTCCAGAACAGCCTTTACTTTCGTTTCATCCATACGGATTCCATCTTTTCCAACCATCATTCCGAGGAACTCAACCTCGGTGGCTTTGAAGACACATTTTTCTGGTTTTATGAATAAATCATTTTCTTTGAGACGCCTGAGAACTTCTAGAACAATTTGATCATGTTCTTCAGGGTCATTGGTTTTTGTGAATATCATTAGATCATCTATATATACCATGACCACGTCATCCAGATCAGCAAAGATCTCATTCATCATTGCTTGGAAGGTGGCGGGGGAGTTGCAAAGTCTGAAATACATAACGAGGGGTTCGTAGGCGCCTCGGAAGCAGATGAAGGTGGCTTTCCATTCATCTCCTTCTTTGATGCGTATGTTGTTGTATCCCCATCGTAAGTCCATCTTGGTGAATAATTTAGCCCCTTTTAGTTTATCGATGAGTTGGGAGATTAAGGGAAGGGAGTAATTGTTTCGTATTGTTCCTTCGTTGAGGTATCAGTAATCCTGTACCATATGCTTCTTTCCATCCTTCTTGGGTATGAAGAATACTGGAGAGGTTTGAGGGGATTTAGAGGGGCGAATATACCCTTTTCGTAATTGGTCATCGATGAAGGTGGTGACTTCTTCTTGTTCGGTGATGGATAGGGGTATCAATCATCCTTTCTTTGGTTTGAATCCTTCCTTAAGATCGATGGCGTGATCCCAAGGTTTCCTCAGGGGCATTCTCTCGCTTTCTCCTTTATGAAAGATATGGAGGAACTTGTGGAATTCTTTTGGAACAAGTTTCTCTGCGGTCTTGTCCGAGGGTTTCGGCACTTCTAGTGTGTTTCGAATAGAATAGGCCATGTAAGCGTTCTCTTGCTCTTCCTTCTCAAGGCAGCGTGCGAAGACGGGAGCGTCTTGTAGGAAGTAACAGGAGCGTGGACATCTCATCATGGCAACTGTTCCCTTTTGCCAGTCGATCACCGGATTGTGCTTCTTCAGCCAGGAATATCCGATCACTACTTGGTTCTTTCCTAGATTGGTTACTTCTGCTGTGCATCATTCTCAGTGTCCCTCGTAGTCCAGGATTATTTCCGCACAGTGGGTAATATTTCCTGCGGAGTTCCTTGTTCCATCTACGTTGTAGACCAGGATAGGGTGTCGAAGTGGCGTGAGAGGAATGTTCTTTTCTTTAGCCCATTTGGCATCAATAAATATCATGTTAGCTCCACTGTCAAGTAGGGCATCCGCTGTTACATATGAGTTTTTGGAATTCAGTGAGATCCATATTTTCATCACGATCTCCCGATCCATCTTAAGAGAGTGTAAATAGATGTCGTCTGGGATTTGCTTCTTTTTGTTGTTATCCAATTTTTTTAGGTTTTTGTGAGAGGAATTAAGCACCGATGTATAGTCTCAGCCGAGCCCCATAGGGGACTCCTCTGACTTGCTAGAAATGAAAACTTTGTCTTCCATAGGTTCGGTCTCCAGTACCAAGAATCTTCCTTTGTTAAATATCTTTTCCAGTGGAACACCCAGATCATTCAACCGGATTAAGCTTTTCCCGATTTGGCCATGGCATTGCGTGCCTCGGATTCATGAAGGTCATAGAAGAATGCCTTCATCTCTTCATAGTTCATTCCTCAGATCGCTCGGGGAAGGTGATCCTCAGGTTGCGATTCCTGTTCGTTGTTGGAATCAAAGGAAGTGGCGACCCTGACTGCTCGTTCCTTGCCTTTGCCCTTTTTGCATTTCGGAGCATGTTTGTTCCCGAGCCAGTGACAGGTGGGACATTCTATTTTTGGTTTTGGGCAGTTCTTTACTCTGTGCCCTTCTTGACCACAGTTGTAACATCCATGGTTAGTGTTCCTTGTTTGGACAGCATCAACGTCCATTGCATTGGGATCTCAGCATTGACGTGGGGCTGAGGAGGTATGGGTGGCAGCGTTGCCAACAATGAAATGCATGAGTTGCACCCTTGCTCCGGCGTTACGTACGACCGAGAGATACTTCTCGACTTCAGTCTGGCGATGACCGTTGTCGATGACTTTCTTTATGATGTATGGGGAGATGTTCATCTCAATTAGACTGATAAGGGTGGTTACGTCCCCTTTCAAGTCGTAGCCAGCCTGGGGAATGAGGGCCTGGAACTTGATTATCCAGTCGTCGATAGGCATGGCTCCTTGTTTCAGCTTCTTTAGCTGATCTCTAGCCCATTCGTTCTGGTTCATCGCCTGGAAGAGTCCTTCTAGTTCTTCTACAAGCGTGCTCCAGGGGTAGTTGTGCGACTTGGTGGTAATCCAGTCTATCCTTGTTTGGGTGAACGTTCCCGCTTTTCTTCCTTCTAACCGAGATAAGACGGCTAGGACAGCTTGTTCAAACTCCGGCGTAATAGTGGCAGAGTTCTGGGTGAGCCAAGCTTTGATCTTGGTCCACCATTCTTCAAACTTCCCACGGGTTCCGTCATATTTCCTGGGGTCAGTGAAAATCTTAGTCAGGCGTCTGCCTGATCCTTGGCCAGCAGCAGCTTGGAGTGACTGTGCTTGGACTTGCGTAGTGAGGTTGGCAACCTCTCTTTCCATTCTCTGAGCATGTATGAGAACAGTATCAAAAACTTGTGAAATTTTAAGGGCAGCAGTGGCCCAGTTGTGATCCCCATTGTTAATGGCTTCGTGTGCTTCTTGGGCAAGGAGAATAGGATTAAACATGTTCGACATGTTTTTACAAGAAGTGGGAGGGGGGATGTAAACATTTACGAGGACATAGGTAGGGGAGTTCTTCGATAGGACAGTCTAGATTGTACCAGTCCCGTTGGATGATTCTCTTGTAAGGGTGGAACTTCCGCTGGTTCCTAACTTTCTTAGGGGGCAGCGGTGGTGGAGTCAGTGTGAGCTCCGGGAGCGGACTTGATGGTGCAGGGGAGGCCTCTACTATCTCTACTATGGGGTCCTCTTTTTTTTCCTCGCTTCTTTCCCTACTTTCATTAATCCTTCTTTCCAACTCCTCTAACAGTTCTCTTAAGAAAGGGGATGGTGGGCACTGGGGTATGAGCAACCTTGACATGTGACCTATTGAGAAGAGAAAAGGAAAGTCGATTTCCGATCCGGCGTCGTTTGGATCGTAGTCAGGGAGTGGGGTGGAAAGACGGCGAGATGATGCTAATAGGATGGGAGTGGGACCTGTTAGACAGCTGGAGTTCACTGTCAGAGACTAAGATTATGTAGTTCGACATACATGGACATACCTGGAGTTTACTGTCAGAGACTGAAGAACAGAGACAGTGAACTCACAGGATATACGGAAAGCAGTCATAACAACAATACATAACAATAGTGTGCCACAATGTGGCGCAGTGGGAGGAGCATGACTCACAAGTGTGCAATCAATGCATCTAACAGGACCCTCCTCCTCCTTCAACTTGTCGACTTCTTCGTCGTCGGTAGGCGTGTACCCTAAGTTGAGTACGGTGTCTAACTCCTCTTCCTTGACTTGGAAAACGGCGGAGGCGGCATAAGACATTGAACGCGCTGCGTAAAACTTTGCAGCCTGTAGAGATAAGACCCTTGAACATACTTGGTCACACTAAAACGTTTAGTGGAGGTGAAGGTGAGAAAATGTGGGGCGAACTTGTGCGAGGTAGTCTTTTAATAGTCTTGTTCTTATGAAACAACCCAATGACTAGCACTGAGCGGTCATCGTGGAAGTGGTAGACTAGGTCGCAGATAAACTTCGTAGTAGTCCTTATGCTAGACTAGAGCATATGAGTGTAGTAGAATGGGGAGTATCACTCTTAGCATAGAGACTTGGGGAAATCTCCAGAAGAACAAGACTGGTGTTAGCCAGTGAGTTCTCTGGGTTTATATACTCATAGGCTTTGTATGTACATGTTTGGTTTGTAACTATATATAGGCATATTGTGTGGCAGCATGAGGCATAATGCTGTGAGACAGAAATTAAAGAAGAAGCATGATGTGTAATGTGCAGCAGTGCACAGGAATGAAATGGAAGAGAATCATAATGGAAATGAAAGAAGCAATGCGCATAGCAAAGCACAGCACGGAAATGAAAGATAAGAGAAAGGCTGTGCTTGCCGGATGGTGCAACTTGGAGAGAAAGTAAACTCTATAAAAAGGTAAACAAGAACAAATAAAAGCATCCATGATTAGATGGTGTGTGAGCATCCGTTGGTGCAATAAGAAGATAAGATAAGATAATGAGACTTAGCGAAAATCCGTTAGGATAGGGACGTCGTGGAGTACCGATCGTAACAGTCACCCTGGCTTCCTCAAAACTTGACAACTCGTGGCGAGCGAATTCTGGTGGCCTGGTTTGGCCCAGTATGTTCGCAAGTATGTCGAGGGTTGTGCGCTCTGCCAACAGCACAGGGTCAACATGCACCCCATGACCCCTCCTCTCATGCTGAACAAGTTGACCGCCACCCGGCCATTCCAACAGATCTCATGTGACATGATCACGGATCTCCCCGAATCCAACGGTTTCATGGCTGTTATAGTCTGGGCCGACTATGCATCTTCGAAGGGGGCTATTTTCTGCCCTACCACAAAAACTGCCACAGCAGAGGATGTCGCCGTCCTGTATTTTAAGAAGGTTTACCCCAGATTCAGCCTTTACAAAAAGATCATCTCAGATCAAGGCCCGCAGTTCACTTCTTGCTTCACAAAAGAACTCAGTAGGCTTCTCGGATGTTCCCTTGCATTATCCACTGCGTATCACCCCCAGACTGATAGGGAAACGGAACAGATCAATCAGGAACTCGAAACCTATCTATGGATCTTTGCAGGAAGCAACCCCACCATGTGGGCTGATCAGCTGATCCACGCCAAATTCACGCATAATCACCACCCCCATTCCATCACTGGCAAATCCCCATTCTACTTAATGATGGGATATGAACCCATGCCGGTCCCCACCGTCCTCCTGCTCACGGATCTTCCTGCCGTGGAAGACTGCATCAAAGAACTTACTGCGGCTTGCCAAGAGGCATTAGCTGCGCATGAGTTGGCCAGGCAAGTGATGGCTTCTCGCAATAAAAAGAATTTCACTCTGTTCGAAAAAGGTGATCAGGTCTGGCTCAAAGCCAGAAATTTGAAATGCAACCTGACTCACCTGAAATTTGCACCGAAACATGAAGGCCCCTTTACCATTACCAAGGTACTGTCCCCAATCACGTACCAACTCCACCTCCCCAAGACGTGGAAAATACACCTGGTCTTCCATGCCTTGCTCCTCACCCCATACAAGGAAAACTCCGTACATGGCCCCAACTTCCTATCACCCCCGCCTGACCTTATCGATGGAGAAGAACAATACGAAATTGAAAAGATTGTACAACACCGGGGTTCTGCTGCCACTTGACAATTCCTGGTCCGATGGCATGGCTTCACTGCCACCAATGACACATGGCTCCCCGAACACGAATTTAAACATGCACAAATGATCCTTCGAAGCTATAAGAAGCTTCATCCCAAGGTCTTTCCTCCTTAGAATTCAATGCACTGGTCTCTATGTGAGCATCACCAACCGAGTCCACTTCACACCAGATTATTTCAGCATGTCTTACTCCCCATCCACCGAGTCTTCCCTCACCGAATCCTCTATCATCGAGTCTATGTTCACCGACTCCGCTCTCCCTTCGCTCGAGGGAGTCGATGAATCTTCCCCGCTTGCCCAGGAACTCTCTGTTCCCACCATTCACCCTCCAATGGTCCTCACCAATGACTGTACCAGCAACACAGCAACTCCTGGCTGGAACACCAACCCTCTCCCTTGGCCCTCTGTCCTCAAAGAGGAAGAGAGGCCCAAGACTATTCTCTCTGTCAACGTACCTTGCTTCGCCTATACCCTTCGGTCCGACCCGCTGTCATGCAAGTCAGGACATCTCCTCCAAACCCGTCTCCGAGATTTCCACCTGGCCGCTACAATGCAGGCCCATCTAGATGTAGATTCCCCTTTAGAGTCATTATACTTAGCCTTTTTACAGGTCTCACGTCTTGACCCCATCGCCTCTTTCACCTCCACCAATGCCCAGTCAGAGTTCTTCTTCATCCAACTCCGTCTTGTAGCCTGCTACATCTGCTCCTACCTCCCATCCACTATGCACCAGCTTGACATGCTGGATTTCGTTGCAGACATTGAACGGTATTCCCAGGACCTCGCCAAGGCTGGTCTCCCCACTCTGCCCATTCGACCAACCCTCCCCATCAAAACCATTCTAGTTCCCTCACCTGCTGAGCCCCTTGCTCCGACACCATCTGCGTCGTCGTCCCCGCTATCTCCCAGCGAGGTTACCCTCATCAACTGGCTTGAGAGGGTCCACTTAATGAACAAAGGCAAGATCAGCCTGTCAGTTGATCACCCTTTATACAATGTGTCCTGCTTTCATTGTCACCACCTTGGACACTGGCGCATTGACTGCCCAGAGTACAAGTGTCCGTTCTGTCTCTGCATGCGGCCAGGACATATCCAGAACCAGTGCCCACTCTGACGTCATCCCTGCCCTGCAACTCCATCTTCATCATCCAACTCCTCTCACTTGTCCTGTTCTTTGCGAAGGTCATACTGTCCGCGACCTCGCCTGCTCACATCCCGAATTCAGGATGAACCAGAGGTCGACTATACAGATGATGTGTGGGATGACATGGCCTATGCCAATGTCACGGGTTCCCCCAATGGGGGCTACATCGACCTTTAGTAATCCTCAAGTGGCATTGAGGAGTGTAAGAGGGAGGTAATGTTACAACTTGACCTGGCCCCGTTTATTTTTCTTTTTCTTCTCATAGTTAACTAAGTCTCAGCGGATCGCTATCCGCTTCGTCTGGCGTTACCCAGACCCCTATCTCATGGCATGTAGGTCGTTATCCCATGGACCATATGCTACCTTTCATCTCCGACTAATGACCCTGCTGTCATTGTCACTTCAGGTCATTCTGACCACTTCTTTGTTTCATGATAATTGTTGATTGACAGCTGCTTCTGATCGACACTGATCAACAGATCCGCAGCAGACATGACTCATTCTGACTCCATCCAAGTCCCTCTGTTTCTCTGAGTCATGCCTCTCTTGTATCTGTATGTTTCCGTGTGTTCTAATGCGTTCCATGACCTTCCATGGCTCTTGTATATAAACTGTAGTCTCTACGCATTGTATTCTCCAAGCTAGAGCTACTCAATCATATTCTTGAGATAACTCCTACGCTCAATCTCCCAAGACCAGGATAAGACTCATCCTCCTCAGACTCACTGATCCCTTCAACGCTGAGCATGCTCTTCATGAGCAGATACCTCGCGAGAAGGTCCTCGTTGCACCTTAGCATCTAGAATGCTGGTGCTCCTTAGTCCTAGTCCTCATACTTGAGTCTACGCTCGACCCTACCTGTTACGCTTGGCCCGGGTAGGGTCGAGCGTAGACTCAAAAGGGGTTCTAGGGACTAAGGGAGTACCAGCGTTCTTGACGCTACGGTACGACTGAGGTCCTTCGGGCGAGGTATCTGCTCACGGAGAGCACGCTCAGCGTCGAAGGATATGAGGAGTCCGATGAGGATGAGTCTTATCCCGGTCTTGGGAGATCGAGCGTAGGAGTTATCTCAAGAGTATAATTGAGTAGCTCTAGCTTAGGGAATACAGGCACAGAGGCTACGGTTTATATACGAGAATCATGGAAAGTCATGGAAGCCCGTAGAATAGACGGGTCGATGCGGGATGAAGAGAGATGTGACTCGGGGAAGCGTAGAGACTCGGGACGAGTCGAAACGAGTCACATCTGCTGCGGATCTGTCAATCAAAGTCAATCAGAAGCAGCTGTCGATCAAAGATTATCATGAAACGAAGAAGTGGCCGGAACGGCCCAAAGCAACAATGACAGCGGGGTCATTAGTCGGAAATGAAGAAGAGAAGCAGTCCGTGGGAGTATCGACCTACATGCTGCGCGGGAGTAGTCTGGGTGACGCCAGATGAGATGGATAGCGATCCATCGAGGCTTAGCTATGTAAAATAAAAGAAAAGAATAAACGGGGCCAGGTCAACTCGTAACACTACCCGGGCCAAGCGTAACAGACCCCATCAATGCAGACTCCTCCTAGATATGCTAATGTACTCATATCTGAGACTCGCAAATCCATGCAAATCCCAGTTCAGCTCATTGTACCTGTGCACACCCTTAAAGCCGTTGACACCTGCACCCTGATTGACAGTGGCACCAACATCTCATGCATAGATTAGGACTTTGTGCAAAAACACAAGCTTCCTCTCACCCAGCTCCCAAAACCCATCCTAGTTCGGAATGTCAACCAGTCTAGTAATTCCAATGGGGCCATTTGCTTCACCTGCACCCTCTATGCCAACACTGGAGGAATCACCCAAAAGGTTCTCTTCCACGTCATGTCTTGTGGAAGCGAGAATGTCATCCTCGGACTCCCTTGGCTCCACTCCACCAATCCCAAGATCAACTGGTTCAAACAAACGATCGACATCCCCGAATCCTGCAACCAATCCAAGGTTCTTTTTCAAGAACATAACATCGCTACCTCCGAATATAGCGACCAGTTCAAGAGACCCAGTTTCAACTGGACTCCCCCATGCCAAGTCAAAGTCAACTGCATAGACCACGCTCAACTCTATGAGTATCTTGATGAAGAGTCCAAGAGTGAGTTCTGTCAGAGGGCTCACAATCACTATCATATAGGTTGGATCCAACGGTGTGGATCCCAATTCTACCCCCTCAGCTCCCTGGTTATTGCCAAGGTTACCTCCACCATGCAACTTGCACAGGCAGAGTTCAATAAGAAACCTGAAGTCACCCTCCCTGCGGAGTATGAGCAATTCCAAAAGGTGTTTGAAGAATGACCAATCGGACAACTCCCACCAGAATGGACTTATGACCATGAGATTAACCTTAAAGAAGGCTTCAAGCCCAAGATTGGCAAGCTATACCCACTATCCCTGTGGAAACGTGACACCACCGAAGCTTTCCTAGAAGAGAACCTCCAGTCCAGTGCTATCCACCCCTCAAACTCCCCCCAGGCCTCTCCATTCTTCTTTGTTCAAAAGAAGGAACTCAACTCCAACAGCAACCCTAAGCTTCGACCCTGCATGGACTATTGCAAGCTCAATGATCAGACTATCCAGGATGCATATCCCCTACCCTGGATTGACGACCTCATCAACAAAGTCCAAGATGCTAAGGTCTTCACCAAGTTTGATGTCCGATGGGGTTACAACAACGTCCAGATCAAAGACGGACATCAATGGAAAGGTGCTTTTCTCACCCATAAGAGCCTCTTCGAACCCATGGTCATGTTCTTCGGAATGACTAACTCCCCTGTGATGTTCCAACGTTTCATGAACAAGTCGTTTAGGGACATGATCTCCGAAGGATGGCTTGTCATCTATATGGATGACCTCCTTATCTTCTCCCCAGACAACCAACTCCACACCGAATGGACTAAGAGAGTCCTTTAATGAATGGAGGAGCTTGACCTCCACCTCTGCCTGTCCAAATGTTCCTTCACCACGGAGCAGGTGGACTACCTCGGCATGATCCTCTCCCCTGGTAAGCTAGCCATGGACCCCGTCAAGCTTGACAGAATCACCTCCTGGCCCATGCCAACCTCAGTCAAGGAAGTCTGGTCCTTTCTCGGATTCACCAATTACTACTGGCAGTTCATCCCAGACTACTCTACCATCACTTGCCCCCTCATTGACCTCACTAAGAAAACCCAGCCTTGGCAATGGGATTCCCCCCAGGAAACAGTGTTCCTCCAATTAAAGGAACTCTTCCTGTCCAAACCGGTACTCCGACTCCCAGACCCCAGTGCCCCTTTTGCCATCACGACCAACACCTCCAGCGTGGCCACAGGGGGAATTCTCTTGCAAACCGACAAGAACAGTGCCTGGCACCCATGTTCTTACTTGTCCCAATCATTCTCCCCTGCAGAATGAAACTATGATATCCATGACCATGAACTTCTTGCCATCATCCACACCTTGAAGTTGTGGCATCACCTCTTGCATGGATCCGCTACCCTGATCCAAGTCTTCATGGATCACAAGAATCTTACCTACTTCTGTGCCCCCCAGAACCTTAACCATCGACAAGCCCACTGGTTGTTAGACCTTGCGGATTTCAACTACAAGATGATCCACATCCTGGGATCTCTCCTTGCCAGGCCAGATGCGCTATCCCACTGCCCTGACTTCCTAGCACATGCGCCAGACAATACCCAGATGACCCTTCTTCCCAACTCCATCTTTGTCTGGCTCATCGACTCTGCACTCCGGGATCATATCAAAACCACATCAAAGGATGATCCCCTCTTTCTCCAAACCCTCCAAGCCTTTGATGGCTCTATTCCCACTGCCTTTCGTTCCTGCCTTAGTGATTGGCAACTTCATGAAGGCATGCTCACCTACCAAGGCCGTGTTTACATTCCCCCTATTGCCAGCCTGCGCAAATCCATCCTCCAACAGTGCCACGACCACAAATTGGCCAGCCACCCCAGTTTCCTTAAGACTTGACAACTTGTTGCGAGCAAATTCTGGTGGCCTGGTTTGGCCCAGTATGTTTGCAAGTATGTTGAGGGCTGTGCCCTTTGCCAGCAGCACAAGGTCAACACCCACCCCACGACCCCTCCTCTCACCCCTAACAAAGCCACCGCTACCCACCCCTTTCAGCAGATTTCCTGTGACATGATCACAGATCTCCCTGCCTCCAATGGTTTCATGGCTATAATAGTTTGGGCTGACTATGCATCTTCAAAGGGGGCTATTTTCTGCCCTACCACTAAAACAGCCACTGCAGAGGACGTTGCCACTCTCTATTTTAAGAAGGTTTACACCAGATTCAGCCTCTATAAGAAGATCATCTCTGATCGAGGTCCCCAATTTGCCTCATGCTTTGCAAAAGAACTTGGAAGGCTTCTCGGATGTTCCCTTGCATTATCCACTGCGTATCATCCCCAGACTGATGGGGAAACCAAGCAGATCAATCAGGAACTTGAGACATACTTACGGATCTTTGTGGGGAACAACCCCACCACATGGGCTGATTGGCTGACTCATGCCAAATTTGCTCACAATCACTGCCCTCATTCTGTCACTGGTAAATCCCCATTTTACCTAATGATGGGATATGAATCTACTCCGATCCCCACCATCCTCCCACTAACAGATCTTCCCACCATAGAGGATCATATCAAAGAACTCACCGCAGCCCACCAAGAAGCCCTTGCTGCACACAAACTAGCAAGGCAAGTCATGGCCTCTTGGAACAAGAAAAGTTTCACCCTATTCGAGAAAGATGATCAAGTCTGGCTCAAAGCCAGAAATTTGCAATGGAACCTGACTCACCCAAAATTCACCCTGAAACATGAAGGACCTTTTACCATTACCAAGGTACTGTCTCCGATCACGTATCAACTCCATCTCCCCAAGACGTGGAAAATACATCCAGTCTTCCATGCCTCACTCCTTACCCCCTACAAGGAGAACTCCATACATGGTCCCAACTTCCCATCGCCCCCACCCAATCTTATCGATGGAGAAGAGCAGTATGAAATTGAAAGAATCGTATGACACCGGGGGTCCGCTGTCAACCAACAATTCCTCATCCACTGGCACAGCTTCACTGCCACCGATGACACCTGGCTCCCCGAACAGGAGCTCAAATATGCCCAAGCAATTCTTCGAAGCTATAAGAAGCTTCATCCCAAGGTCTTCCCTCCTTAGAACTCAATGCACTGGTCTCTATGTGAGCATCACCAACCGAGTCCTAACCACCATCGATATCACTAGCATGTCTTACTCCCCATCCACCAAGTCTTCCCTCACCGCATCATCTTTCGACGACTCTGCTCTCCCTTCGCTCGAGGGAGTTGACGAATCCTCGCCCCTTGCCCAGGAACTTTCAGTTCCTACCATTCATCCCCCCATGGTCCTTGCTGACAATTGCCCTAGTAATACAGCCACCCCCAGGTGGAACACAAACCCCCTTCCTTGGCCCTCTGTCCTCGAAGAGGAAGAGAAGCCTAAAACAATCCTCTCTGTTAATATACCCTGCTTTGCATACTGTTACGCTTCGCCGTAGGCTAGGCATGATCTCAAAGGAGTCAAGCAGACTGGGGGTCAGAAGCTTGGACGACACAAAGAACCTCTAGCCGTGGTGCTACTAGAGGGCTTCCCTTGCGGTTGAGGGCGAAGGGTAGAACAAGGACGAAGGCGAAGTAATCAGGCGAGGTCCACAAGAACTCGTTAGATTGAGAAGATCAAGCTTGGAGTTACAAGTCAAGTGCTACGGTTTAAATAGACGAGCTGTGGTAATTGAGTAGAACTGGGTGGAATACCATAGAACAAAGATGAGTCAGATGTGGAACCAGGTAGAACGCTGAGGAACAGTGGTGAGTCAGCGTTTACAAAGCATGGAAGTTGGGAGAATGTCTAAGAACGTTATGAGTAATACAGAGGTGAAAGATTGTCGTCGGGCGGGGCTCGAACAGCGAGACGACAGAGTTCAAGGCCAGAGGTAAGCATAAGGTCAAGGGAAGCATAGTAAAGGGGATGAGATAGGGAAAAAACATAACATTACCCCCCCATGAGGGTCAAGGCACCGGCATAGACACTTTTACAAGTCACAAGCTCCCATGGCTGGCAAACCAGTTACATTGGCGAAGGCAGTGTCGTCCCAAATGTCATTGTCCACCCCGGAGTCCAGGTCTGGAGAGTGGGAGCGGCGACGAGGGCGGCTGGGGACCATGCGCCAAGTCCCGCGGGTGCGGCGGGGGCCATGGTAGGAGCGATGGGGTGAGGAGGGGTGCGACGAGTGTGAGGAGGCGGGAGAGGCAGAGGGCGAGGGCGGCGGAGGAGCGTGGCGCAGAGGGTACTGCCGCTGAGAGTGGCCGGGACAGAAACAACGGCATATCGGGCATTGATAGACCCCACAGTTGACACGCTGGTGACCAAAGCGGTGGCATTGGAAACAGGCTTCGTGAAACTGAGGGTGAGACGAGGGGAGGGAGGTATTGCCAAAATTCCCAGTCCAGTGGGCTTCAATGCGTTCAACGACGTCGAGCTCCTCAGGGTTCAGCACGGAGGAGGATGCCGAGGGGGTAGATACCATGGTAGCGCCGAGGTGGGTATAACGGGCAAGATCCTGGAGGTAGCGATCCAGGTTTTGCATGAATTCCAGCATGCCGAGCTGGTAAAATGCGAGGAGGAGTTGGGTTTCCAGCTCCATCTGGATGTGTGACAGGGTGTGATTACGGAAGGTGGCGTTGGCATTGGTGGAGGCGGAGGGGGTGCATACGATGGCAGTGAGTCGAGCCACCTGAAGGGTGGCGAGGTAGAGGGAATGGAGAGCTGATCCATAGTCGAGGTGGGCACCAATGGGGACAGCGTACCTAGGGTCCCGAAGGAACCAGAGGAGGACACGGGATTCTGCATCAGTTGGAAGGTTAGGTCGTACCCGATGAGCATGCTCGGGGAGATCCACGGATTCGATGGTACCGAGGTAGGCGGCGAGGTGAACAGGGGGTTCAGAGAGTTCGGGGATGGAGATGGTGGGTCGGGTTCCCCAGCCCGGGGTGGCAACGCAGGAAGTGGGAGAGGAGGTGTCGTCGACAATCATTGCATGGGGGTTTAGAATGGAAGGAGGCGTATAGTAGGAAGGAGAAGAAGAAATACTTGAGACGCTAGTAGACAAAGAATGAGGAGTAGGGTGGCCAAGCTGAGGAGTTGGACAGGAGTGAACCTCTCCGTCAGACCTGTCGGAGACGGTGAGAGAAGAGATAGAGTCAAGGACAGAATCAGTAACAGACTCAGGAGGCGGTGAACCACCGAGTCGGGGGGGCACAGGGAGAATGAGTTCAGGGACATCGGAACAAGGCATGATATAGTGGGGTGTCACTGGTGGGTAGTTAAGCAGACTGAGGAGGAGGGAAATCCTTGGGGTGACATTCTTTATAGGCGAGCAGGAGGAGTTTGGAATTTTTTAAGTTCTGCTCGGGTTCCCAGGAGTCGTCTTCTGCCGAGTAGCCCTTCCAGTGGATTAGGAAGCGCCGTCAGGACGGAGGTCCTTGATGACGGAGAATTCGATCCACGAGGTACTCCTCCTCAGGGCCTACGTGGTCAGGAGGAGGACGGGGGAAGTTTGGACCATGAACAAGGGTCTCCTTGGCAGGAGAGAGAAGAGAGGCGTGGAAAACGGGGTGGATCTTCCACGTTTTGGGGAGATGCAGCCGGTAAGTGATGGGGGAGAGAACCTTAACGATTTCAAATGGTCCTTCACGTTTCGGGAGGAACTTAGGGTCCTTCTGAAGGCGGTGGAGGTTCCTGGCCTCCAACCAGACCTTGTCCCCTAGGGCGAAAGGTTTGAAGTGTTGCCAGGTTCGAGTGGCCATGGTTGCTCTGGCGAGTTCATGGGCCGCTTTGGCCTCATCCCTAGCTTTGGTGAGCTGGGAGAGGCGGAGTTCTACTGCAGGGAGATTGGAAGGGGAGAGAACAGAAGGAAGGGGTTTTGGGTCGTATCCCATTTGGAGGA
>JBBPSV010000100.1:0-12175 GCA_038093795.1 Retiboletus fuscus
CTCAATGACTTGATGGCCAAACTGCTCTATCGGCTCGGGTTGCGTCGCTTCCCACCTCTTGAGACTACAGTGACGCTGTGTTCTTCCTCAGATGCCACCACGATTGGTTTCAAATATCTGTGTGATAACATTCCTTCGAAATGCCCAGATTATCATCCAGATAACCCCCGGCACACTGCATTTATTCTTTCAGAGGGTGAGGATGGTACCCATCTAGGAAGGCTGGGAGAGGTACATTGCGCTCATAGTACTAACATTGCGACTTTCTTTGATCCAGGCATTCTCTGGGACTCAGTGGAAAGTCCTCGGCTTCTCAGTCGTTCAAGACAGTCATTGAGAAGCCGCTGTTAGTAAACTAGGCATACAGCCCCACCTCCCTACGTCGATGCTTTTTTCCCTGCTGGAGAAGACGCCACCATCTAATGGAGTGACAGTGCGGCAATAGTTTGAGATTCTGGTAGAGTGCATCTCGAGTAAGGGACTCCCTCGCACTTGGCCCCGATTCTTTAACGGGATGTAAATAGGTTTCACTCAACTTCAGCTGACCATACTCTCAAAGTTGCCGATCGTCCCCGCAAAGGGTTAAGGTGCTCAACAATTCCGATGGCTCACGCCTACACAGTGTTACCTAGGTGACTGTCCCAAAGGCGAATTCCACTCCAAGTTGTTCGTCTCCGTCAATTTCGGCCCTGTCGCGAACAGGTCTTTGAGTGCATGTGGTTCGAAGGGCGAGCCATCCATAGACGAGGTTGCGGAGATTTTGATTTTCGACCCCAAAAAGTTTTACGAGCTTTCTGGAGGCTAAAAAAAGTACATCTTGTGCACTGCTCTTCTTGGTGCTTGCCCACTTAGTCAGTCTCCAGTTTCTTGGTAGAGCTACGCAATCTGGCTGTCAACAGCCATGGAATCACCCCTGGCACAATGAGCAAGATGAAGATATCATCCATCTTGCTCGGTATGCGAAAGCTTCGAAAACGTTCTTGGACAAGATTTCGCCAGCGGAATGGGAGGACGAAAGATGGAAGGATCTGCACGATCTGCGAAAACCTAGTGAGATCGTCATCGCCGATGATACAAACGCCTACCAGCTTTTCGGCGATTCTATCTTTGCCGCACCGCAAGAGGACCTTTTGGAGAGTGCGCAACATTGCAATTTAGTTGGAGAGTGGATATCATAACTAACTACGCATATACAGGCTTTTACGCATTGCTTGGATCGCGACGCTTGAGCACTGTCGCCCGGAAGGAGTATAAGATCTCGAACGAGATATCGGATGCGAAGACTGCCTCCGACGTCCGGGCTCTCGTACTCGAGAGGCTACCCTTGTTCCTTCACGAACATACCCACACCTGCACAAAAATGTCGCTTTCGTGGCTTTCCGGCCCGCACAACTTCAAAGTCGAGGTGTTTACAAAGTTGGTCGTTTCCAAAACGCTTGATACTGGGAATGGAGAGACGACGCGCACGCTGAACGCATCAGCAGCTGCGAAGCGTGTCGGTACCGGACCGATCGAACTGTGGCTTTCCTATAGCGCACAGGTAGACATGTATGAGTAAGTTGCTGCGCTTTGTGCTTCATCGTATATTCTGGTACTCATATTACCAGAGTTGCGACGTCTGTGTCGGTTGCTATTCGAGAAGGCCAAGGTCAACGATGCCCTCCTATTTATGACGATTCTTTCTACCGATCTGAAAGCATTGAGAAGAAGAGGCTATAACGGTCGGTATTTGTGTACATACTTGGTCTTAAATCGCTTGACTTACACATGCGTCTCAGTCGACGAGATCCTGAAGCAACAGCAACAGGACAGGAGGTTGGCGGAAGAAGCAAGAAGAAGCCGCTACATCGGATCGGAGCCATCCAATCCTCCGACAACCATGGCCCCTCAGCCAGTGGCACCACAACCTCCGAGAGCGAATCAGCCCGAATCTATTGTGACTCGCTCGAAATCACCTACGCGGTGTCCTGGGTTGCCCGGCGGGTGGGAACCTGCATCTGGCTCATCCCTGCCACCCATCCCACTCCCAACTATGACACGGTGTACCGGAGCAGCCTCCAAACGAGTTAGTAGCCACGCGCCCACCAATTCCCCCATCCACTCCCGAGCCCACCAACAACACCTACCCCATTGGCAACGCGCTGCAAAATCTGAGACGCAAGCTCGTTTCACACATGCCATCTTCTTCGGAGATCGTTAGATCCAGTCCGTCTCCTCAGGGTCCCAAGTACGTTCTAGTTTCCTTTGGAATGAGTTTCTCCTTGACCTTTTCATGAAAGGAATGACAAGTGACGCCTCAAAGCAACATTCGTGAGTGATATCCACCCGTCTACATGGGTTATTATTTAACGGGTAGGTATCTAGGAGCCAATGTTGACATGGCGATCAAGGCATGCAAGCCTGAAGAAGGAACATTACTCCATAACCGTCAGAGGATGGAGATGGTTAAGGAATCTTTGAACGAGGGTTACTGCGATGCGTCTGGCCAGGTTGGTAATCTGGAGCTCCCCGGTAGGTTGGAGGCTCGCTCATCCACTCCCGGTCAACTAACAGTCTGGCTAGGGGAAATGGGAGATGTGAAGGTCTTTACATCTAAAGGTGAGACCGGACAAGAGCGTTGAAATGGATGGTGTCTAGACTGCTTAGCGATGAACAGATGTACCTGACGCCGACATGTTCATGGCGCGCATGCGCAACCCGCTCGCTCGGTTCATACACGTCTTTACGCCTCTCGCTCAGATATACAACCTTCCGATGACCTCATTGTACATCTTCTATGACATAGCCGGAGGACTCATCGCGTTCAACCGGAACGGAAGCATTTTCCTCGACCTGCGCTATTTCGAGGCATGGCGTGAGTGTCGTTGATGCCCTGAGCCCTCAGCGACAAGGCTGAGACAACCTTTTCAACAGACGACCAGGACGTCAAGATGGGTGACCAACAACAAACTCAGATATCCTGGCCTGTCCATTTCTCGCAATTTCGTTCGTTTCGATGGCCGACGGTCGTTTTCATTGGACACACAATTAGGTTCTTCACGCTCGCACATGAGATCGCACATAACCTCATCGAGTCACACAACTCGAAGCACGAGTTTTACTTCTCAGCGATATGCGAAACGCACATGCTTGCGTTGTCGCGGCTTTTAAGTGCCGTTGTTTGACGCGACGCGTACCCTCCTGGATGAACTTGAGGATTTGTATGGTCGGTGTTGCAGGACGGCTGCTAGGCATCCTTCGTTACCCATAATGCAGAGGAATATTGCAATGCTAAGATTCAGAGTAACCTTCAACTCTATGTTGAGAGCGGACGCCAACTTGATACTTGCGAGGTATTCCCTCAGTTATCTGTCACAGCTCCCCCTGCCAAGCGAGGTAGCTCAAAATCTTTCGGCTGCCTGCCAGTGGGCCTTCGATTTAGCTTAGTCTAAGCTCTTCAGGAAGGTTCCCTATCCTCAAGTGGGGCCAATCTCGGAATTTAAGTAGTCAACCACTCAGAGAAGCATATTCCACTGACTTTCGTCGGGAGCTATTTACTCGCAACTTTTGGGATATGTTCGTGTTGACAAAGGCGATGGTGTCGAGCTACTGTCTCCACTTCTTTCAATTGGCAGCTTCTCATCATGATACCGTTCTAGTTTGACCACCCGTACATTGTCAATACACGTCAAATGGGATGCTACCGCCTCGGGACTGGGACTTGACGGTAGCAACTCTGGACTGGGCCAGCATGAGGACTGAGAATGTGTTCGTACTGATAAAAGAGCTCTAGTTCCAGCCTAAGCATGATACAAGGACAATGCACTCGAATGAAACACCTAGAAGGATCTCAGGGTTGAAATCCCTGCACTATACCTAATCGTCCAGGAAAGATTCAAAAAGAACCTTCGCCTTGATCACCGTCAAGGTTTCCTTCTTCCCTGATTCCAATTGCATCCGCTTCGTCATCCCCAATTGAGTCGAGCACAGCACTCTCTGGCCCGCTGCCGTTTGACCTGGCGTTCCTAGATCCCCACCGTAATCATCCACATCCTCCTCCATCGTGATCTCCTCAAATATCTGGGCAGGACGAACAGCCATTACTTCGAAATCGCCCGACACGACCTCCCCAATCATCTTGCTGAACCGCCCAGCAATCGAAATAATGGACGAAACTTTGGCCTCGAATTTGGACGAGATCTTTGACGTTGCGGCGGCGGTAGTGGTGGCACAACTTGCTGTCACGGCAATGTCGGAGAGCCCTGCCACAGTAGATGAGATGAGGGTGTTCGGGTCGGTGATACAGGTAGGCAAGATATAGGTGCGCGTGAGGGAGCGCCAGCGCCCCGAAATCGGTTGCGCCTCTGTTCACCGTTTTGGTACCGTTAGCAGAAAATCTGGTAACATTTGAAACCGAATTTCTTACCCGATTTCTGCAATCGCTCGTATATCTCGTTGATAATATCGTCACGTCCTTTCTCGATGGTCCATGAGGAGATAATCCAGCGCAAGTAGTATGTGAGGTAGGCTTGGAAGGCGATTGGTAGAAACAGGGCCACGTCATCGCGTTCCTTCCTCCCCAAGCAGTCCACCAAGGCTTGGCCAATGGAGTCTGAGACCCTTTGCACCGCGGAGTTTTGTTCCTTCGTTAGTTTCGTCGACCGAGGCCGGAAGTCCTCGATTATACACTCTGACATAAATGTCGTGCTCTGCTGAACCTCCGCGTTGAGTTTCTGTATCATCTGGATGATCATCGTGTCCGCGTATGTGTCCGCCGTGGTGACGAAGCGCTGCACGCCGTCCAGTTGGGACTGGCGCTCTGCAAGAGCGGACTGGAGCTCTCTTGACTGCTCCTCATAACGTTGCTGGATCTCGAGGGTTTCGGACTCAAAAATTTGTTTGAGCTCGGGAGCTCGGATATAAATCTCCTTGAGGGTGACGAGATTGTGTCGCAGCTCCTCGTTCTCCTGGTTTCTCTTTGCGAGCTCAAGTGCTAACACCTCCGCTCTCTTGGCGTCCGCGCGCAGCCATTCATCGACTGTTGTGGTGAGCTTGATGATCGTAGTGTAATCTTTTACTTCGGACGTAACCTTTTTATAGACCTCTCTCGACTCCTTTGATACGAAGGTGGACTTCCCAAGAACTTCGAGTTGCGCAGCATGATGCTTCTGGAGCTCGTCGATTTGAGAGGATGAAGCAGACAGTTGGCGCTGAAGCTGTTCAAGATCCCTGCGTGCGTGCGCGAGTTCCTCCGCATTAACAGCGTCCCCACGTTTCAATTGTTTAATCCGGTCATGGAGAGTGGCGATCGTGTGATCTTTGCCTTCGTCGAGTGACAACGTGGCCTTGAGTTGCTCACGGAGGGAGTCGAGCTCCGTCGACTGCGCTTCGCAACGATCCTGGAACTCAATGATACGAGAAGATGAGGTGGACAGGTCAAGCCGGAGCTGCTCAAGTCTCTTGCGCGCGGTGGCGAGCTCCTCCGCTTTAGCAGCATCTGAGCGCTTCGACTCCTCGATTCGGGAAGTGAGCTCTGCTGACCGTGCCGCGTAGCGCTGCTGGTACTCGATGATCTGAGAGGATGAAGTGGATAGGTCGTGACGGAGCTGCTCCAGGTCCTTGCGTGCGGCAGTGAGCTCCTCCGTTTTAGTGGCGTCTGCACGCTTCCAACCTTCAATCCGGGAACCGAACTCCGTCAACCGTACTCTATCACGCTCCTGGAACTCAGCGAGTTGGGAGGATGCACCGGCCAAGTCGCCACGGAGCTGCTCGAGATCCTTGCAAGCCGTCCTGAGCTCCTCCGCTTTACTAGTATACAAATGCTTCCATTCTTCGACTTGTGACGTGAGAGAGGAGACGGCATGATCTTTGCCCAACAACGCAGCTTGGAGCTGCTCTCGGAGAGAGCCGAGTTCCCTCGACTGGACCTCGTAACGTTGCTGTAGCTTGGCGATTTGAGAGGAGTTGGTCAACTCTCGTTGGAGATCCTCAGCCTGCTTGCGAGCAGTCAGGATACGTTCTTCCTTCAAAGCATCTACACGTTTCCATTCCTCAACCTGAGCGGTGAGAGCAGCGACTGTGCGATCTTTATCTTCATTGGATAATGCCCCTGTTTGGAACTCTTTGCGCACAGAGGCAAGCTCGTGCGACTGCGCCTTATAACGGCCCTGAAACTCGGCGAGCTGAGAGGTGGAAGTGGAGAGATCTCGTTGGAGCTCCTCAACCTGTTTGAGGGTAGTCGCAATCTGCTCTGCCTTCGCGACATCCGCACGCTTCCACTGGTTAAGTTCAGCAGTGATGGTGGAGATAGTGGAATCTTTGCTTTCGTTGGACGACGTCAGGGTTTGCAGATCTTTGCGCACAGTGATGAACTCGCGTGACTGCACTTCATAACGGCCCTGGAGCTCAGCGAGCTGGGAGGTGGAAGTAGAAATGTCATGTCGGAGCTTCTCGACCTGTCTGAGGGTAGTCGCGATCTGCTCTGCCTTCGTAGCATCCGCACGCTTCCATTGGTCGACTTGACCAGTGAGAGAGGCAATGGTACCTTCGTTTTGAGACGTCGTCACTTTGAGTTCATCACGGACGGCACTGACTTCTCTCGACAGTACCTCATATGATCTCTGAAGCTCAGTATTCCGAGAGGTGGACGCGGAGAGGTCCCGACGAAGTTCCTCCATCTGCTTGCTCTTCTTCTCCAGCGCACGAGCGATGTGTTGCGAAACAGCGTTTTTGGATGGTTTGCCTGGGGCCTGATCTGTCCCGTCTGGATACAAGATTTCAATTTGATGAAGCTCGTTACGGACAGTATCAAGCTCTTGTGACTGCGCCTCGTAACGCTTCTGGAGGTCTGCAATCCAGGAGGAGGAAGAAGAGAGTTCGCCCCGGAGCTGCTCGACCTCCTTGCGGGCAATCGTAATCTGTCCTACTTTCACGTTGTCTTCGCGTTTCACCTGAGTGACTTCATTCGTAAGGGAGGTGATGACGTGCTCTTTCTCCTCAAGCAATGACACTTTGGTTTGCAGTTCGTTGCGAACAGAGACAATTTCTTTCGACTGCGCGTCGTAGCGCTTCCGGAGGTCAGCCGTCTGGGAGGAAAAGGCTGTGAGGTCCTGCTGAAGCTTCTCTTTATCTCGGTGTTCAGTGGCGAGCTGCTCTGCCTTAACGGCATCCGCGCGCTTCCACTGATCGACTTCGGCAGTGAGGGTGGTGATTACGCGATCCTGCTCCTGAGTCAGGGACTTGCTGGTCTGGAGTTCATTCCGAACAACACCGAGCTCCTTAGACTGCGCGTCATACCGCTTCTGGAGTTCGGCTATCTGGGAGGAAGAGGCGGAGAGGTCTCTCTGAAGTCTATCGCAGTCTCTGCGTGCTCTGGAGATCTGCTCTGCTTTCGTGGCCTCTGACTGCTTCCACTGAGCAACTTCGGCAGCGAAAGAGGCAATTGTACGATCCTTCTCCTCGATCAACGATGCCCTGGTTCGCAACTCATTGCGCAGAGAACTGAGCTCGCCCGACTGCGCCTCGTGACGCTGTTGCAGTTCAGTTGCTCGAGAGGAAGTGACGGAGAGATCGCGCCGAAGTGTCTCATTTGCATTTTCCCAGTGAGCGACTTCAGCAGTGAGAGAGGAGATGGTGCGATCTTTCTGGTCGCGAAGCGAGGATGCCACTTGCAGTTCATGACGGAGGGAACCGAAATTTCTCGAAAGCTCAGCATAGTGTCGCTGAAGTTCAGTCATTTGAGAAGACGTAGTGGACAAGTCTGAGGAGAGCTGCTCCAGTTCTTTGCTCGAGATGGTGATTTGCCCTTTATTCCTAGCAACTGCATGCTTCCACTGTGCGATTCGAGTGGTGACCGTAGTGATCGTGGTGGTGATAGAGGTGATAGTGGTGGTGATAGTGGTGATAGCGGAATCTACTTTATCAGACTGCGACCCAGTTCCCGGATAGCCATCATGGAGAGAATTGAGCTGGATCTCCAGTAGGGTGATACGAGAAGCCGAGGCGGACACCTCCTGCAGAAGCCCCTCGTTTTCCATTTGGTAAATCCCAAGCTGCTCTTCACATAAACGCTTGTATTCCTCATGCTCCGCCGTCATAAGGCTGAGTATCCGATCCTTCTCTTCGCGATGCAAACGCTCTATCTGAAGGAATTGGTCTCGTACGGAGCTGTACGTGGACTTTGATGGTACCATGACACGCCGAGTTTCGATTGCCTTCGAGGTGGAGGAGAATATGTTAGGGGACTGCCCAGGTTCGGTGACTGAGGGGAAGTGCGTTTCTTGATAAAATGATGCCTTCCTTTGTACCCCGCCTTGAACGGAGGACTGCACCTCGTATCGCTGCTGGCCAGGAATAGTTCGGGAGAGGGTAGATACATCTCTCCGAGGTTGCTGGGTCCTCTCACCCACGGTGGAGAACTGCTCTGTTTTCTGGGTATCGGTGCTTTTCCGTTCCTCGACTTCAGTGGTGGTGGTAGTAACATAGGTAGCGATATGGTCTGTCTGTTCGACTCCCGAAACAACGGCTTCTGGGTCGGTATCTGCGAAGCATATGTGAGATGATGAGAAACATTTGACTCGCTCTTCCTTACCAGATTCTAAGCTGTAGTGGATCGTCTCAGGTGTACTGAAAATAGCCTGGTCATACTCTCCATCTTCACGCAACTCAGATTGCTGTTCGAAAATGGTTTAAGTAGTTCCTCACGAAAAATAGCTGTCTCCTTACATCGGCACCGCGTCCCCCTTGGACACTGCCCAGGGATGCAGGTCCCGTAGACGCGTTCTGTACCAACATTCCAGGGGCATTCACAGATTGGGAGTCGTTGCTGACGTCAGGTGGTGACTGTTCTTTATTTTCTGGGGTTTTCGGCTAATGTTGAAAGGTGAGTTCAAGCCGCTATCCTTCTTCACGAGGTGCTTGTTCCCGTACCTGAGGTACTTTTCTTGGTTGCTTCGATTTCTCGCCTTGAGATACAGGGACACCTGCTCCTTCGCCCACTTGGGTCGTCGAGGGTCCGAGGACTTCGACCATGGTAGCAGGAGAAATAGCGCCTGTTGGACGACTGGATATTAGGACAGCATTTTGTAAACGAGAGTTCGGGTACATACCCTCTTTGTGAGAAGGGGGGATTTTGCTGAGGATCCGGCGATGATCGCCCTTAAGTGAACAGAACATGGTTGGGCCATGATAGTTGATGTGCATGCACACCCCAACGGGTCTCTCCGAAGTGATGTGGGCTGAGGGCTCGATCATGGCCAACCATGTCACAGTGACTCTTGGGCATGCTGTAAACACTGGATTGTATGGGAAAAGTTAGAAGCCACCCACTTTTGTACCGGGATCGCCGGCGTTTTCTCTGCACTATCCCGAAAACCTTTGAGGACCCGCTGGAAGGGAACTATCAGCCCATGCTACCCGACGAATCGCAAGTATATCAGAATGAGTCCATGTTCACGCAGAGCAGCAGAAGCAACATGGCCAGCCCAACGGAAACCTTTGTGGTACCCTCCCCTGGGACCACACACCGCAGTCGTGGAGTTGGCACTGTCACAACGGCATCATTTCCGTGGTGTTCGTTCGGACGAAGTAAGCGGAAGCTTGAGGTGTGATGATGGGCGCTAAGCAGAAACCCTGGCTGATAGAAGGCGAACAAAACAAGAAAGTCGATATACCTGACAAGGGATGGCTGCAAAGGGCACTCGAGTGCCGCATGGTAGTAATCGGTGGTCGATCGGACTCAGATGCGGCGGACTTAGTCACTGGCCATGGCAGGCTGAGAACCGTATGATATCAGGATCACAACCAGTCGCACAAAGAACTTCAGGAGGTTTGCAGTCAAACTCTGGCCTGGCACCTTTTGTTGGGAGTACTAGCACGGGCGCAGCCGCGCTCGCAAGTTGCAACGGACCCCAATGCCCGACATGCATGATACTTAGCTGGAGCGCTCCATATCTTTCTTCTGCCGGTGCACTCAACTGGCCGGCTCGTTTATCCTTTTTAACTTCTTGTTCTTTGTAACTCGAGCCCGGGCCAGGCCCATGCACTTGTCTTCACTTGTTTCAGTGACTCGCGCTGGTACCCAGCCTGGGTCACATGTGATGGGCCCATCTAGGGACGTAGTACTAGTATTAATGACTACCGTGAATCACATACGAGGAAGGGACCGGGTGGCAGGCCTGCTCAATAAGATCTTGAAACAGCCCCCTCCACATGTTGTGGTCTAGTGATGGCGATACTGATCAAGAAGTTACAATGGCATGAACGGCATTCGAATCTGGCCTAATTGTCTTTACATCAAGTGAGGCGTGATCGCATGATTTTTCGTTATTCGGGGCGGGTAACTACTAAGGCACTCCAGCAATTGGCACAATTTGACGATTTGGCAGCCCGAGGGTGCCACAAAGAGTTGCGTTACATGACGGCATGCACTCTATTGTTTGCATCGACTATACATGGCACAATGCAGTGTAGAAATTCTGGGCCCACTAAGAATTGGATAAGGTTTACTATTTAGAGGTTACAGCCTTGGGAGAAAAATGCAAACTCGAGGATCGAGTAGCCGAGAGCCTGCACGAATTCTGTGGATACGCCGGGAACGCAAAAGCCTGAGCAAGGACGACTATGTGTCCCAAGATATTACATAATATTGTATAGCACCAAGCAGATTGCATAAGGCATCACATTCAACGCGAGTCCTACGAACATTCAAACATTCAAGTTTGATTCAAGTTCACTAACAAAAACTACACAGACCACTGTACTACTAGTAGTAGAAATAATTTTACAGTAAACAGGGAGCTTATGAGTTGGTAGCAAAATTTTAGCATTCGGCTCTAACAACAGGTCTATCACCCTGCTCCCGATACTGTCCTAGTTCCTTCAATTGGAGTGGCTTTCTTCACCGCCATTCTTCCTTGGTAGTCTTTCCCGATACATAGCCAAAGGGTGAGCAACAGCCTCCTTCCTGGGCAATTCCTTCTGCTGGACGATCATCTTGTCCCTGTTCCTCAGCAGGTTCTCCTTCCTCTCCTTTTCTGACAATCTCTTGGTTCGTATCAGAAAGCCGAACACTCTGCTCATTCTTCCCAGGGAATCCTTCCTGATTACCATTGATGGGTGTCACGACTTCCCACCCCTCCTCGATCTTCCATTGACTGGGATGCAACTTTCTCGCTTCGGGATGCGAAGTGCGAATGGCTTTCACTCTGGTAGCCATGGAGCAAGCTCTGCTAGGGGATAGCAAGCCTTGAAAACAGCTGTATGCCATCTCATCGTCCCCAGTTATCGGTGCTATGTAGGGCTGAATACCCAGTTCCATCTTAGCTTAAGCAGATTCTTCCTATACAAGACATTTTCGCACCTGCACCATTGCCTGCTTACAAGCGGAAAGGCACTGCTTGTTTGTCTCTGCATGCATCAAAAACTTGGAAATATTTGGTTCCTCACATTGAACTTCGGTGAGATTCTCAATTTCTTCAAATTGTTGCTCTGAAGGAGCGAGAAATCCCTCGCTATGATTCTTTCCACTGATCCCACTGGCAGACATGGCCCACATGGGGTGGCTCAGATTGTGATGGTTCTGCTTGGAGACCCTATGTATTGCATGCATCAGCTCTGCCCTGAGTTACGAACCTCGGCGAGCAACAGTCTACCTAACTGCCCCTCGAGAAAAGGCTGCATTTGTCACTTTAATCCTCTCCTGTAACGCAAGCCTGTGAGCTGGCGGTATTGAAGTAAGTTCAATGGAGGACCAACCATGCTGCCATGGAGTGAACCAGCCAGGCTAGATTGATGTTTAACATCCTCCAAACCTATTTCTGGGACCGACGTGATGCCATCGTACGAGAAACCTTCGTCAACAGCCATGATCATGCTCTCCAACATATGTGATATGTGGTTTTCCATATCGTTTGTGGGCAGAGAGGAGAGTGGGAGAGAATAGTGAAGACTGAATGAGGAGGGTCTGAATTCAAGCTTTCATAGGGTATGCCTGTTGGGGCTACTATGACAGATGTGGAGCATGCTGGGCTGGCCAGCCTATACATAATACTCTCCATTCCATCTCGGAGCAGATATAGTTTTGATGTGATATGGATGGGGACCTACAGAACCATCTGATGGTGAATTTACCAGTACCCAGCTACAAACACAGTGGCACCCCAGAACGTGCTACAATACATAAATGTGATACCATATA
>JBBPSV010000101.1:0-33531 GCA_038093795.1 Retiboletus fuscus
AATGGTATGTAAACTGAATCACATGACCTAGGGGGCATATTTGTAGCCAAGAGTGAGTACTATTTATAACCCCACCAAAGCTAAGCGAAATTCCCACAGTGTCTGGCAGTGCACGAAGCGCACTGCCGTCAAGGTTAGTTATGGAAAGGGTTTTTGAGGTCACTGTAACAAGTTTCCAAGGTTGTTCAACTGACCTGGCTTGTCGGGATGGCCATTGGGAGTGAGACTGACTGCCTCCTCAAACATCAAGATGGACTTGTCAATGTCTGCGAGGTCACCAAGGCCTTCAAAGCAACAAAATAACGAGTTCCCGAGGTTGTTCAACTGACCTGGCTTGTAGGGATTGCCATTGGGAGTGAGACCGACTGCTTCCTCAAACATTGAGATGGACTTGTCAATGTCTGTGAGGTCACTGAGGCGCTCAAAGCAACAAGATAACAAGTTCCCGAGGTTGGAAAACCAACCTGGCTTGTTGGGATGGCCATTGGGAGTGAGACGAATTGCCTCCTCAATTATTGAAATGGACTTGTCGATGTCCACAAGGTCACCGAGGTGCTCAAAGCAATGAGATAACGAGGCCCCGAGGACGATCAACATATCTGGCTTGTCGGGGTGTCCATCTGGAGTGAGCTGCATGCCAGACTCCAACATCAAAATTGCCTCGTGGATGTAGCCAAGGTCGCCATTGTCCTTGAATCGACAATGCAACAACCTTCCAATGCCAGCTAGTACTGAAGGCCGGCGAGGATCCTGAGCTGACAAGTGCTGTAACATAACCCGTGCTGTCCGTATTGACTCATCATCATCGGGATTTGTGCTCTCAGCCGAAGATATCCCATACTCTATCACCCGAATCTTCACAGAGATTCCAGCCATCTGCAATGCAAGCAATGCTGCTCGGTATGCATAGCTGTCCACAACTCTGCAGAGTAAATCCTCGCCTCCCGTCCTGTCTGCCTTTTCCCCTTGTCTCTGTAAATAGGCCAAAAAAGTGAAACAGAGATCGAGTGCTGCAACGCAGCAATCTCCATCATTACTACCATGAAGCTGGAGTGCATCTTGATACAGTGTTATTGCCACATCTAGATCATGGTAATGATGGTTGTCCTGACAATCAATGAACCTCGCAGTGGCCAAGTTAAATAATGCAGCAAAGTGATTCGGATGGTGGAGGGGGGACATGTCGCAGACATGCTCGAAACATGAGATGGCCTCATCAAGATCTTTTTGGTTGCGGACCTGACAATAACGTAGGAGTGCATGATATCCAGTATCAGTCAATCGTGCTAGCTGGTTTGTTGCATCTGATGCCGGTGACTATTGTTGTCCTGTTAGGAGGCATTAACATTGAGGTGAACAGATCACCCACATCAAGTATTCTTGTGGATTTGTTGACATCGCTCATGCGTCGTTCGGTGATTATTCTGAGAAACGAATGTGATGACAAATCCTCTTTATCAAGGAACCTGATAGCTACAATGAGGTGTCAGGGGGTGAGTATGACAGTGGTGGAGTTGCTCACACTGGAGTTCTTCGTTGTGGTCGAGCACATCTCCCACAGTAGTCTTCAATCGGTGGAGTAAGGCGCTGTAGAGACTCGTATGTCTCTAGTGTCGTATCCCATCGTTTCACCACATCCTACAGACTGTCCATCGTCGTGTACACTCCATCCGGTCATCGTTTACCTAGTCCGGTCCGTCCTTCCTCACCCGGTCTCTTAGTCCTTGGTTAGTCCTGTCCGGTCTATTAATCCTTTCGTTTGGTCTTCGTCGGTCTCCTTTCGTACCACTTACAAGTAGTTATCTTTACCCATTTCATTCGTCGTCATCATTTATCGCTACCGTTTGTCATCGCCTTCGCTTCATTTTATAGTTAGAGTTTGTGTTCCTTATCCCTGACAGTCCTGGGAAATGCCCGGACTATAAAGTCTTGTACCTTTGGTTTTCAAATACACTTTTCGACTTCTGAGGATCAAAGGATCCTCTCCACGCACGCACGCACACACATACTCGTCGCCGTCATCGTCTCCGCCGTCTTCCACGTCGCTCTCCCCTCGGACTCACATGTCCGGACTATCGTATCTACCATCGGACTACCATTCTCGCTACCGGACTATCGCTCTCTTCTCTGGGCACACGTCCAGAATATCCTTCCTCCTGGACCCTTCCCTTCTGGCACTTCACCTCCACCTCGAACCCTCTTTGGGGACGAACCCATCGCACCCCTCACCTTTTATACTACCTGGACTTCTCCATAGGAGCCGGGTTTGTTGTTCTTCAGCGCCCTTTCTGCACCTTGGTCTGAGCTCAAAGGATGCATAGACCCCAAACAAAATGGCAGATGATCGTTCCAATGGCCTGGACCACTTTCAGTCGAAGTAACAAGAATATGGAGGGTAATAACTCACAAGAGGATCTCTTCATCCCATTCCACCATGTCCTTGCCAACCAACATGGGTTTATTCGAAGTCATTATGATCTTCCCATCGATCTCTACAGCAGCATAGAAGCCTGTCTCCATGCGATGCAGGCCAGATGCAACATCTGTGGCATGGATGCCTGGACAAGGATGTCAACGATCCCTGCAGTATGGTCCACATCATCACTTACGAGTTATGAAGACATGTTTGGTTTTGTTTGTATCAGACGGGCACAATTCTGAGCTGTCCGATCTCTTGCTTTCCCAAGCAGGTTGTGGCTGTGGGGAAAAAGCCAGGTCAGAGTGTGGATTATGTTCATCCATGAGTGCAAAATGAAGTCTGAGAGAAGAAAGAAGGACAGAGAAATTTGGGTGAGTTCTGAGCCAAGATTCTGCAGTGATTGGTTCATAAAGGTGGACACAGGATGCAAGGCTGTGGTGCACGTGCTTGATGGAGAGTGGAGTGAACCTGTGCGAATTCATTTTGCTGACATGAGGTTTGCAGGCAGCCACTACAGCAAGTGACAATGTATGGGACTGGCTGTGCACACTGCCTGGACTCAATGGAGAAGCAGCAGAGGCTCGAGAGGTGGTACAACAAGTTTGGCCCTGATGCTGCTGCCAACGACTAACCCAGTGTCACCAGCACTAGCGTGCACACACACAGGTGCAAGTATGCAACATTGTGGGATATGGAGGTCGCAACTTCCAATTTATGCAGGAGCCACCACACACTGCTTACAGAATGCCATGCTGGCTAGTTCCACATGAACTTTGTTTCATGACTGGTAAACATGATGATGTCATATATTTCATAGTTGTGCACAGGCATTTAATCTAGACTGATGGGTTTTTGGCGAGGGAGACCTGGGTTGGAAAGGAGCTGTAGAGTTCCTTTGTAAGTATACAGGTAAGTGTACAGGAAATTTCTGGGCTACAGTGAGTGTGGGAGACGTCACCGCAACGGTAGCAAGGGATGCTTGTTTGATTTTGAGATTGGTTTTGGTGTTGAAGGTGTGTGAATGGGGACGATAAAGAGTGGAAGGTGTAGCTGTCGAGGTTGGAAGTCTCGATGAAGCAGAGACCTTCTGCCAGTCTGGCCGGATGAAAAGATCTGAGCATGAGGTTGGTAGGGATGAACTCGACACTCGGAGCACCTTGGCAATGCAGGCAGATGATTCCTCTAACGGATCACAAACCATTTCCCATGCAGCTTTAACCTTCCCCTATGTTGACTCACCATCATTATCATGTCACTCCCCCCATCCCTGTCAGTAGCCCCCACCCAACCCATGCAGACCATCCGACTTGGCAGGACCCTTGCAAGCTTCAGTGGGATCTTTTGTAGACACATCCATTGCTCTGCTGGTCTTCTACACCTATCTCATCGTTGCTGGTGGCAGTATGCTTGGATCAGATTGGCATGAGGCAGTGCACTTTCTGTTATCCTATTACGCGATCGTCATCAGCACATCCCTCTACATTCTCCTCAACGGCATGATTTGCTCAGGCTCTCGATCACTCGCCAGCAAGGCCTGCACTTGGCATATCACCTTTGATGCATGGTCATTGCAAACACTTTTGGTATTTATCACCTCAGACTGCCTATGCCAATGCTCGTTGTGTACTGGTCGAGTCCTAAATTGGTCACGGGAACTGAAGTAGGCCCACTGCCTGTATGGCTCTTGAGGAATGCGGCATGAGCACGATCTGCGTCAGGAGATCCCTTGAGACACACTCTGGTGCGCTGGAGCTTCGTCAGGGGGATGGTGACTGGAGAGGCAGCAGCAGATGTTGCGAGGAGGGTGACGGAGAGTATGTTGCCGCATGATGCCATGAACCTGCTAACTGGGAATAGGTAGCGGTATGTTCAAAGGTATGTACTAATCAGTAAAGTCACACTTTCCCTTTTTGAACTTTGTTGTGCGAGCATACGCCTAGTTGGAGAAAAGTCATCCCATAAATCTCCCAATGACTTGGACGACTGAAGTAAAGAAAGGGAGAAGGTGGTTAAGGGGTGGGTAAAGGAATACAGGCAACCCACTGACTAGTAGCCAACACCATCTGCGTCCTGTACTCGCTCGGGCTCACCTCTTGTTCCCCTTCCCACTTGACTATATATATTCCACCCACATCTGTGAGGGGTGTGCATCAGGTGCCTCTGTGGACCTGCATCCCAGGTGGTAGTGCTCAATGAGGGATGGTTGGCGTGCAAGGGTCATCGAGGAGGTGGCAGCGGCAGCAGTAGTGGACATTGCACTGGGGGCTTGGTCATCGGTCAGCGCTGGGTATTGGTGGGTCCGTCAAGATGGGGGTAGAGCATCAAGTAGGCTAGTAGGAGCTTTCGAAGGGTTTAGTCAACAATATATATGTTGGAGCATACATCATCGCAGATGACCTTTGATGCAAGCATAAAAGCTGATCAGTGATGTAAAGCATTGAAGATCCACCTAGCTTTCCCAGGATGTAAGCCTTATAAAGAATGGTGCTGAATGATGTCGTTATTCTTTATTTAGCTTGTTTGGCTGATTTTCCTGACACCAGCAATAAATATGGCCCCAAATATGCTACTTAATCTTTGTCGCTGAAGTTCCCCATCCCCCTCACGTGCCTGTCACATGTAAGGAACCAGCAGGGCCTTCCGGTGGCTGTAATGGCAACTTTGCCTGATATAGCTATGTGTTGAATGCCACATAGCTTCCCACACCCCTTCCTCACTGCCTTGCACGTCATCGTCGTTGGCATCATCATTCTCGACGTCGACAGCAGCGTTTTCCCATCGTCGCTGCCGCCCACAGTGTCCGGATAACCTGTCCAGTGTCCTGAAGGCTGCCGCAGCCCCCACGCCACTCTTTTTCAACTAGAACTCATATTGTCATTGCTGTTCTCCACGCTGTCCCTCCCTTTGTTCTTGATGTCGACGGCAACGTTTTCCCATCATTGCTGCCTCCCACAGTGTCCAGATAACTTGTCCAACATCCTGAAGTGGCCGTCGGAGTCCCCATGCTATTCTTTTCCAACCAGAACTCGCTTTGTCGTTGTCATCATTGTCATTCTCCATGCTGTCCCTGTTACGACTTGACCTGGCCCCATTTATTTCTTTTCTTTTCTTTGACTTAGCTTAGTCTCAACGGATCGCTATCCATCTCACCTGGCGCTACCCAGGCCCCTGTCTCTTGGCTTGTAGGTAGTTATCCCATGGACTGTACCATACTCTTCATTTCCGACTAATGACCCCACTGTCATTGTCGCCTCGGGTCGTTCTGACCGCTTCTTGTTTCATGATAATCTTTGATAGACAGCTGCTTCTGATCGACACTGATCGACAGATCCACAGCGGATGTGACTCGCTTCGACTCATCCCGAGTTCTTATGCTTCCCGAGTCACATCTCTTTTCATCCCTCGTTTACCCGCTCGTTCCATAAGGTTCCACCACCTTCTATGGCCCGAGTATATAAACAGTAGTCTTTACGCTTGTACTCCTTAAGCTAGAGCTACTCAATTCTACCTTTGAGATAACTCCTACGCTCGATCTCCCAAGACCGGGATAAGACTCGTCCCTCTTGGACTCATCGTATCCTTCAATGCTGAGCGTGCTCTTCGTGAGCAGATACCTCGCCCGAAGGTCTTAGTCATACCGTAGCATCTAGAATGCTGGTACTCCTTAGTCCTAGACCCTCACCTTGAGTCTACGCTCGACCCTACCTGGGGCAAGCATAACAAAAGCTCTAGCTTACCACGTCATGGCTACCATCGAGTAGGCCCTCCTCCTCAGCCCGACCACCACCGATCTCTACCTTGTGGAGAGCCACAGAACAGCAAGCCGCTGAATCCTCAGAATCATCGGACTCAGAAGCCACCACTGAGGGCTCTGATAACCCTGACCTCAACCTCAAACTACGCTCTCCCTCCGCGGAAGCAGAATCACAAGAACTCTCTAGGTTACTGTCCCACCAGCTTTCAGCAGGAGCAGTAATCCCTCGAAGCCCCACCCCACCGTCACCAACTCCGATCACTCAAAGCGGTCAGATATTTCCAGCTACGGCACCTGCCGCCCCTCAGCCCCAGACTCCCATCATGGGAACCAAGCCCACGGAAATCCGCCTCAGAGTCCCTGAAGACTTCGACAGAAACCTCACGAAGGCGAAGCCCTGGCTTCACTTGGTACAACTGTACCTATCCATCAACGCAGAAATCTACAACGACAATGCTAGGTGAATCGCCTATGCACTCTCTTTCATGAAGAAGGGTATGGCATCCACTTGGGCTGACACCTTCAGAGAATCCAAGATCTCAGGCAGAGGCTTCTCTCTCGGGAAGTGGTCCGACTTCATTGCCAAATTCGAAGGAGTTTTCTCTCATTCAGAATCGGTTACCAACGCGCTTACTTGGCTTGCCACCAAGCGAATGATCCCAGGAAAGAAGGGCGAGTTTTCCCCTTCTTTGGCTAACTATACCGCCCAGTTTAGGTCCAAAGTATCTGCCGCAGGAGTAACCGATGATTCAGTTCTAGTCTCCTATTACTCTGCGGGTATACCCGAGGACCTGATGTTTGATGTTCTCCGGATGGAAAATCCCCCCACCAAAGTTGCTGACTGGTATAAGAAGGTGGCTCTCTTCGACTCCCATCGCTGCTGAGCCCAAGGGATTGCACAGCAGCACAAGAAACCTGGTACTCCATATGTACCCACTTACTTGAAGAAGGAAGACAAGGACCCCGATGCCATGGACGTTGATGCAGTCCGTCTTCCCCCCAAGCTCACTGAAGCCGAAAGGCAGAAGTGCTTCAAAGAAGGCTGATGCCTCCGATGCCGCCAGACCGGCCATATGGCAAAAGAGTGCAAGACCTACGATTCTTCCAAGAACCCCAAGAAAACCCGCAAGGTGAAGAAGGATGACGTTCCTGAACTAGCCAACTGCGAAGACGATGATGAAGCTGAGTCGGTAGCTAGGATCTCCTTTGCCTGAAAGGATTTTTAGAACAGAGGACCCCATCAATGCGGACTCCTCCTAGATGTGCCAATGTATTAGTATCTGAGACCTGCAAATCTATGCAGATCCCAGTTCAACTCATTGTCCCAGTGCACACCCTCAAAGCCATTGACACCCACACCCTGATCGACAGTGGTGCCGACATCTCATGCATAGACTGGGATTTCGTGTGAAAGCACAAACTCCCCATCATGCGACTTCCGAAACCCATCCCTGTTCGGAACGTCGACCAATCTAGTAACTCGCATGGAGCCATCCGGTTCACATGTACCCTCTACACCAACACTGGAAGAATCACCCAGAAAGTTCTCTTCCATGTTATGTCCTGCGGAAGTGAGAACGTGATCCTAGGACTCCCCTGGCTCTGCTCCACCAACCCAAAAATTGACTGGTTCAAACAGACGATCGACATCCCCGAATCCTGCGACCAATCCAAGGTTCTTTTTCAGGAACACAACGTCACCACTTCTGAATACAGCAACTGATTCAAAAGACCCAGCTTCGGCTGGACCCCCCCACGCCAAGTCAAAGTCAACTGCGTCGACCACGCCCGACTCTATGAATATCTTGACGAAGAATCAGAGAGCGAGTTCTGCCAGAGGGCTCATGACCACTACCGCATAGGTCAAATCCAACGGTGTGGGTCACGGTTTTACCCCTTAGGCTCCCTGGTCATTGCCAAGATCACCTCCGCCATGCAACTCACACAAGCGGAGTTCAACAAGAAACCCGAGGTCACCCTCCCAGCGGAGTATGAGCAGTTCTGAAAGGTGTTTGAAGAACGACCAATTGGACAACTCCCACCAGAACGGACTTACGACCACGAGATTAACCTTAAAGAAGGCTTCGAACCCAAGATCGGCAAACTGTACCTGCTATCTCCACGGGAACGCGATGCCACCGAAGCCTTCCTAGAAGAGAACCTCCGGTCTGGTGCTATCTGCCCCTCGAACTCTCCCCAAGCATCTCCCTTCTTCTTTGTCCAGAAGAAGGAACTCGACTCCAACGGTAACCCTAAGCTTCAACCCTGCATGGATTACCAGAAGCTCAACGACCAGACGATCTGAGATGCATACCCCCTACCCCGGATCGACGACCTCATCAACAAGGTACAGGATGCTAAGGTCTTCACCAAGTTCGACGTCCGATGGGGTTACAACAACATCCAGATCAAAGAAGGGCACCAATGGAAAGGCGCCTTCCTTACCCACAAAGGCCTCTTCGAACCCATGGTCATGTTCTTTGGAATGACCAACTCCCCCGCCACGTTCCAACGTTTCATGAATGATTCATTTAGGGACATGATCTCCGAGGGGTGGCTCGTCATCTACATGGACGACCTCCTTATCTTTTCCCCCGATGAGCAGCTCCACACGGAACAGACTAAAAGAGTCCTCCAATGGATGGAAGAGCTCGACCTCCACCTTCACCTGTCCAAGTGTTCCTTTGCCACAGAACAGGTGGACTATCTCGGCATGATCCTCTCCCCCAGAAAGCTTGCTATGGATCCCGTCAAACTTGACGGAATCACCTCCTGGCCTGCCCCAACCTCAGTCAAGGAAGTCCGGTCTTTTCTTGGGTTTGCCAACTACTATAGGCAGTTCATCCCGGACTACTCTACCATCGCTCGTCCTCTCATAGACCTCACTAAGAAAACCCAACCCTGGCATTGGGACGCATCGCAGGAAACCGCGTTCCTTCGCCTAAAGGAGCTCTTCCTCTTGAAACCTGTGCTCCGACTCCCCGATCCCAGCGCACCATTTGCCATCATGACTGACGCCTCTGGCATGGCCATGGGTGGCATTCTGCTACAGACTGATGAGAACGGTGCTTGGCACCCTTGCTCTTACCTTTCCCAATTGTTCTCTCCCGCAGAACATAACTACGACATACACGACCATGAACTTCTTGCTATCATCCGTGCCTTGAAAACCTGGTGTCACCTCCTCCATGGCTCATCCTCACCAGTTCAGGTCTTCACCGACCACAAGAACCTCACATACTTCCGAGCCCCCCAGAATCTCAATCGTCAACAAGCCTGCTGGTTGTTAGACCTCGCAGACTTTGACTACAAGATGATCCACGTCCCCGGATCCCTCCTCGCCGGTCCTGACGCCCTCTCCCGTCGCCCCGACTTCCTTGCCCATGCGCCAGACAACACTCAGACAGTCCTCCTTCCGGACTCCATCTTTGTTCGCCTCATTAACTCCGCCCTCCGGGACCACATCAAAACCACATCCAAAGACGACCCCTTGTTCCTTCAGATGCTCCAAGCCTTTGATGGCTCTATCCCCACCACCTTTCGCTCCCACCTTAGCGACTGGCAGCTCCATGAAGGCATTTTGACCTACCAGGGTCGCGTCTATATTCCCCCTGTTGCTGGACTGTGTAAGTCCATCCTCCAACGCTGTCATGACCATGAGTCTGCTGGCCACCCAGGTTTCCTTAAGACTCGACAACTCGTTGCAAGCGAGTTCTGGTGGCCTGGTTTGGCCCAGTTCGTTCGCAAGTATGTCGAGGGGTGTGCCCTTTGCCAGCAGCACAAGGTCAATACCCACTCCACGACCTCTCCGCTTACACCAAACAAGTCCACCACCACCCGCCCCTTTCAACAGATCTCCTGCGATATGATAACAGATCTCCCCAAGTCCAACGGTTTCATGGCTGTAATAGTCTGGGCTGACTTCGCATCTTCGAAGGGGGCTGTTTTCTGCCCTACTACCAAAACCGCCACAGCAGAGGACATTGCCGCCCTCTATTTTAAGAAGGTTTACCCCAGATTCAGCCTCTACGAGAAGATCATCTCCGATCGAGGCCCTCAATTTGCTTCTCACTTCGCAAAAGAACTCGGTAGGCTTCTCGGATGTTCCCTTGCGTTATCCACCGCATATCACCCCCAGACTGATGGGGAAACCGAGCGGATCAATCAGGAACTCAAGACTTACATGCAGATCTTTGCGGGGAACAACCCCACCACATGGGCTGATCAGCTGATCCACACCAAATTTGCTCACAATCACCGACCTCATTCAGTCACTGGCAAATCCCCATTTTACCTAATGATGGGATATGAACCTACCCCTGTCCCCACTGTCCTCCCACTCACGGACCTCCCCGTGGTGGAAGATCGCATCAAGGAACTCATGGCTGCCCATCAAGAAGCCCTTGCTGCACACGAACTGGCTAGGCAAGTCATGGCTTCTCAGAACAAAAAGAATTTTACTCCGTTCGAGAAAGGTGACCAAGTCTGGCTCGAAGCCAGAAATTTGAAATGCAACCTGACTCACCCGAAATTTGCCCTGAAACGTGAAGGGCCCTTTACCATCACCAAGGTACTGTCTCCGATCACGTACCAACTCCGCCTTCCCAAAACATGGAAAATACATCCGGTCTTCCATGCATCTCTCCTTACCCCCTACAAGGAGAATTCTGTCCATGGCCCCAATTTCCCAGCACCCCCGCCTGACCTTATCGATGGCGAAGAGCAGTATGAAATTGAAAAGATTGTACGACACCGGGGTTCCGCTGCCAACCGACAATTCCTCGTCCACTGGCACAGTTTCACCACCGCCAATGACACCTGGCTCCCTGAACGGGAGTTTAAACATGCACAAGCAGTCCTCCAAAGCTATAAGAAGCTTCACCCCAAGGTCTTTCCTCCTTAGAACTCTACGCGCTGGTCTCTACATGAGAATCACCAACCGAGCTCTATCAACTTTCGTACCTCTCCCAGCATGTCTTACTCCCCGTCCACCGAGTCTTCTCTCACCGAATCCTCCTTCACCGACTCCGCTTTCCCTCCACTTGAGGGAGTCGATGATTCTTCACCCCTCGCCCAGGAACTCTCTGTTCCCACCATTCACCCCCCCATGGTTCTCGCTGATGAGTGTCCCAGCAACTCCGCCACCCCTGGGTGGAACACCACACCTCTCCCTTGGCCTTCTGTCCTCCATGAGGAAGAGAAACCCAAGACGATTCTCTCAGTCACCATACCCCGGTTTGCATATCCCCTTCGGTCTGACCCACTGACATGCGAGGCTGGACGCCTCCTCCAGACCCGTCTCTGAGACTCTCGATTGGCTGCTACCATGCAGGCCCACTTAGATGTAGATTCCCCCCTCGAGTCTTTGTATTTAGCCTTTTTATAGGTCTCTCATCTCGACCCCATCGCTTCATTTACCTCTGCCAATGCCCAGTCGGAGTTCTTCTCCACACAACTCCGTCTCATCGCCCGCTGCATCCGTTCCTACCTCCTATCGGCCATGCACCAGCTCGACATGCTGGATTTCGTCGCTGACATTGAACGTTACTCACAGGACCTCACCAAGGTTGGTCTCCCTGTTCCCCCCATTCGACCCCCTCTCCCCATCGAAGCCATTCTCACGCCCTCGCCCACCGAGCCTGTCGCTCTGACGCCGTCTGCGTCGTCCTCCCCACTATCTCCAAGTGAGGTAAACCTCATTGACCGACTCGAGAGGGTTCATCTCATGAACGAAGGTGAGATCAGCCTTACCCCTGATCACCCCATGTACAATGCGTCCTGTTTTCACTGTCACTGCCTTGGACACTGGCGCATTGATTGCCCAGAATACAAGTGCCCCTTTTGTCTTCGCATGTGCCCAGGACATATCCAGAACCAGTGCCCACTCCGTTGCCGTCCCCGACCCGCTACTCCATCCTCATCATCCTCACACTCTTCTAGCTCCTCTCATTCATCGAGGCAGTCGCACCATCCACGACCTTGCCCGCTTGCGTCCCGGATCCAGGACGAGCCGGAGCTTGATTTCACAGATGACATGTGGGACGACATGGCCTATGCCAACGTCACCGGTTCCCCCAACAGGGGCTACATTGATCTCTAGAAATCCTCAAGTGGCATTGAGGAGTGTAAGAAGGGGGTAATGTTACAACTTGACCTGGCCCCATTTATTTCTTTTCTTTTCTTTGACTTAGCTTAGTCTCAACGGATCGCTATCCATCTCACCTGGCGCTACCCAGGCCCCTGTCTCTCGGCTCGTAGGTAGTTATCCCACAGACCATACCATACTCTTCATTTCCGACTAATGACCCCGCTGTCATTGTCGCCTTGGGTCGTTCCGACTGCTTCTTGTTTCATGATAATCTTTGATAGACAGCTGCTTCTGATCGACACTGATCAACAGATCTGCAGCAGATGTGACTCGCTTCGACTCATCCCGAGTTCTTATGCTTCCTGAGTCACATCTCTTTTCATCCCTCATTTACTTGCTCGTTCCATAAGGTTCCACCACCTTCTATGGCCCGAGTATATAAACAGTAGTCTTTATGCTTGTACTCCTTAAGCTAGAGCTACTCAATTCTACCTTTGAGATGACTCCTACGCTCAATCTCCCAAGACCGGGATAAGACTCGTCCCTCTTGGACTCATCATATCCTTCAACACTGAGCATGCTCTTCGTGAGCAGATACCTCGCCCGAAGGTCTTAGTCGTACTGTAGCATCTAGAACGCTGGTACTCCTTAGTCCTGTTATGCTTCGCCGTGGGCTAGGCGCGATCTCAAAGGAGTCAAGCAGACGGGGTGTCGGAAGTTTAGACGACGCAAAGTACTTCTAGCCGTGGTGCTACTAGAAGGCTTCCCTTTGAGGTGGACTCGAAGGGTGGACGAAGGCTGAGACGAGAAGATCAGACGAAGTCCGCAAGAACTCGTTGAATTGAGAAGATCAAGCTTAGTGTTACAGGTCGAGTGCTACGGTTTAAATAGGCGAGCCATGGTAATAGAAGAGAATTAGATGGAACGCCATAGAACAAAGATGAGTCAGATATAGAACTTGGTAGAACGCTGAGGAATGGTGGTGAGTCAGCGTTTACAAAGCATGGACGTCGGAAGAACGTCTAAGAACGTTATGAGTAATACAAGGGTAAAAGATTGTTGTCGGGTGGGGCTCGAACAGCGAGACGACAGAGTTCAAGCGCATAGGGTCAGAGAAGGCGTAAGAAAGGGAGACAAGGTAAGGAAAAACGTAACATTACCCCCCCACGAGGGTCAAGCCACCGGCGCAGACACTTCTACAGGTCACAGGATCCCATCGCGGGCGAGCCGGTCACGTTGGTGAAGGCGGTGTCGTCCCAAATGTCGTTGTCCACCCCAGAGTCCAGGTCCGGAGAGTGGGAGTGGCGACGAGGGCGGCTGGGGACCATGCGCCGAGTCCCGCAGGTGCGGCGGGGGCCATGGTAGGAGCGATGGGGCGAGGAGGGGTGTGACGAGTGTGAGGAGGTGGGAGAGGTAGAGGGCGAGGGCGGCGGAGGAGCGCAGCGCAGAGGGCACTGCCGCTGAGAGTGGCCAGGACGGAAACAATGGCATATCGGGCATTGATAGACCCCACAGTTGACACGCTGGTGACCAAGGCGGTGGCATTGGAAACAGGCTTCGTGAAACCAGGGGTGAGACGAGAGGAGGGGAGTATTGCTGAAGTTCCCGGTCCAGCAGGCTTCGATGCGTTCGACAACGTCAAGCTCCTCAGAGTTCAACGCGGAGGAGGATGCCGAGGGGGTAGACGCCGAGGCGGTGCCGAGATGGGTATAACGCGCAAGATCTTGGAGGTATCTATCCAGGTCGCGCATGAAGTCTAACATGCCAAGCTGATAGAACGCGAGGAGGAGTTGGGTCTCCAGCTCCATCTGGATGTGTGCAAGGGTATGGTTACGGAAGGTGGCGTTGGCATCGGCGGAGGCGGAGGGGGCGCGGACGATGGCAGTGAGTCGGGCCACCTGGAGGGTGGCGAGGTAGAGGGAATGGAGGGTGGATCCATAGTCAAGATGTGCGCCGATAGGGACAGCATACCGGGGGTCGCGGAGGAATCGGAGGAGGGTGCGAGACTCCGCGTCAGTGGGGAGATCGGGGCGCATTCGGTGGGCATGTTCGGGGAGATCTACGGCCTCAATGGTGCTGATATAGGCAGCGAGGTGGATGGGGGGTTCGGCAAGTTCAGGGATGGAGATGGCGGGCCGGGTTCCCCAGCCAGGGGTGGCAACGCGGGAGGTGGGAGAGGAGGTGTCGTCGACGATCATTGCGTGGGGGTTCAGAACGGAAGGAGGCGTATAGTAGAAAGGAGAAGTAGAAACACTTGGAATGCCAGTAGACACAGAAGGAGGAGTAAGACGGCGAGACTGAGGAGTTGAACTGGGGTGAACCTCTCCATCAGAGCTGTCGGAGACGGTGAGAGAAGAGATAGAGTCAAGGACAGAATCAGTAACAGACTCAGGAGGCGGTGGACCACTGAGTCTGGGGGGTATAGGAAGAATGAGTTCGGGGACATCGGAGCAAGGCATGATGCTGTGGGGTGTAGTGGTTGGGTAGTTAAGCGGATTGGGGAGGGAAGTCTCGAGGATGACGCTTTTTATAGGCAGACAGGAGGAGTTTGGAGTTTTTTAGATTCCGCTCGGGTTCCCAGGAGTCATCTTCTGTGGTGTATCCTTTCCATCGGATCAGGAAACGCCGTCGGGACAGGGGTCCCTGATGGCGGAGAATTCGATCCATGAGGTACTCCTCCTCAGGGCCTACGTGGTCAGGAGGAGGACGGGGGAAGTTCGGACCATGAACAAGGGTCTCCTTGGCAAGAGAGAGAAGAGAAGCGTGGAAAACGGGGTGGATCTTCCAGGTTTTGGGGAGACGCAATCGGTAGGTGATGGGGGAGAGAACCTTAATGATTTCAAATGGTCCTTCGCGTTTCGGGAGGAACTTAGGGTCCTTCCGAAGGCGGTGAAGGTTCCTGGCCTCCAACCAGACCTTGTCCCCTTGGGCGAAGGGTTTGAAGTGTTGCCGGGTCTGAGCAGCCATGGTTGCTCTTGCGAGTTCATGGGCCGCCTTGGCTTCGTCTCTAGCTTTGGTGAGCTGGGAGAGGCGGAGTTCTACTGCAGGGAGATTGGAGGGAGAGAGAATGGAGGGAAGGGGTTTGGGTTCGTAACCCATTTGGAGGAAGAACGGAGATTGGTTGGTGACGGAATGGGGGTGGTGGTTATGGGCAAACTCGGCGAAGGTCAGGAGTTCCGTCCACGAGGTGGGGTTGTCCCCGCAAAAGATCTGAAGATAGGTCTCCAGCTCCTGATTCGTTCATTCGGTTTGGCCGTCCGTCTGGGGATGGTAGGCAGTAGACAGGCGGAGGTCATAGTTCAGAATGCGCCCCATTTTCTTGGCAAACGCCGAGGCAAACTGGGGTCCCCTGTCGGAGATGACACAATCGAAGAGTCTGAAACGTCGGTATACCTTGTGGAAGTAGAGGGATGCAATATTTGCTGCCGAGGCAGTTTTAGTGGTGGGGCAAAATATAGCCCCCTTGAAGGCCCGGTCTACCCAGACGACTATTGAGTCTTTCCCATCCGAGATTGGGAGGTCGGTGATCAGATCTACCGTGATATCCTGGAAAGGATGGGATGCAGAGGTAGGAATGGGGGTTAGAGGTGGGGTACTGGGATGGGTATTGGCTTTGCATTGTTGGCAGATTACACACCCATCCACGTAGTTTCGAACAAAGGACGCCAAGCCTGGCCACCAGAATTCGGCAGAGACCAGCTGACGGGTTTTGAGGTACCCGGGATGGCCAGCAGATTCGTGATCATGGCATCTCTGCAAGACTTCGCATCTAAGGTCTCCCTCAGGAGGGACGTAGACGTGGTCTTGATAGGTGAGGATTCCCTCCCGGTTTTGCCAGTCAGATAGGTGGGAACGGAATGCTGCTGGGATATGTTCATCCACTGCTTGGAGGGAGGTTAGGGCGAAAGGATCAGTGGCCGAAGCGGAGCGAATTTTGGAAGAGAGGGCGACGTCGATGATGTTGACAAAGAGAGATGGGGGGAGTAGAGTCATGAGAGAGTTGTCGGAGGCGTTTTTTGGGAAGTGATCAGTGCATTGCGAAAGGGCGTCGGGACCGGCAAGTTGGGACCCAGGTACATGGATTAATTTGAGGTCGAAATCTGCGAGGTCGAGTAACCAACGAGCCTGTCGTCGATTCAAGGTGTGGGGTTCCCGGAAATAGGTAAGGTTCTTATGATCGGTGAATACTTGAACCTGGTGGGGGGACCCTCGCAGGTAGTGGGACCAAGCTTTGAGCGCTCGGAGCACAGCTAAGAGCTCTTGGTCATGGATATTGTAGTTCCGTTGGGTAGAGTCGAAACTTTGGGAGAGATAAGAACAGGGATGCCATTCGCCGTTAGGGTCAGCTTGGAGAAGAATTCCTCCAGAGGCATAGAGGGAGGCGTCGGTGGCGACAGCGAAAGGGGCGGAGAGGTCAGGAACCCGAAGAACTGGTTGGGAGGCAAACCTCGCCTTAAGGAGGTCGAATGCCGATTGGCAGGAGTCGTTCCAGGACCAGGTGACTGATTTCTTTGTGAGGTCTATGAGGGGTCGGGCTATGGTGGAATAATCGGGGATGAATCGCCGATAAAAGTTGGCGAAGCCAAGGAAAGACCAAACGTCTTTTACAGAGGTGGGGACGGGCCAATGGGCGATCCCGTCTAACTTAGTGGGGTCCATGGCGATTTCATCCGGGCGGATGATCATCCCAAGGTACTCGACCTCGTCTCGGTCGAAGAAGCATTTCTCGGGTTTCAAGTGGAGGTGGAGTTCTTCTATCCGTTGTAATACCCAGTGGGTGCGCTCAGTGTGAGTTTGTTGGTCGGGGGAGAAGATGAGGAGGTCGTCCATGTAGATAAACAGCCATCCTTCCGCGATGAGGTCTCGGAACGAGTCGTTCATGAACTGTTGGAACGTGGAGGGAGAGTTGGTTAGTCCAAAGAACATGACGTTTGGCTCAAACAACCCCCGGTGAGTGATAAAGGCCGCTTTCCACTGGTCTCCTTCCTTAATGCGGACATTGTTATAACCCCACCGGACGTCCATCTTGGTGAACACCTTAGCCCCCCGAATCCGATCTATGAAATCCTGAAGAAGGGGGAGAGGATATGCATCCCGGATGGTCTGCTCGTTTAGGCGTCGATAATCCTGGCAAGGTCGTAAGCCTGGTTTCTGCCCAGGTTGGGCTTTCTTCTTAACAAAGAAGAAGGGGGAGGCTTGTGGAGATTTCGAGGGGGAAATCTTGCCGGAGGCCAGGTTTTCGTCGATGAACTTGTCGGTCGCTTGCCGCTCATCGGCTGAAAGAGGGTAAATTTTAGCGATGCGGGGAGTGAAGCCCTCTTTGAGGTTAATGGCGTGGTCGTAGGGCCTGGACGGGGGAAGGACATTTGCTGCTTCTTCAGTGAAGACTTCCTTATATCTGGTGTACTCTTCCGGGAGAGGGGAAGCGATCGGTGTATCAGGGGAGAGGGCCAGGCTGGATGCGATGGAGAGGCGAGAGATCACAGGGGCTGGGATGAACCTCGATCCGCAACGAATGATTCGATTGATAGTATATTGGTCATGGGCACGGGTGAGAAAGTCACATTCGTCCTCCCATCTGTTGTAGGCATATAGGCATTCGTCTTGGACGGAGTTGACGAAAACGTGACATGGTGGGGGTCTAGGGGGAACAAGGAGCTTTTCCTGTCGTAGGTAAGCACCTTGGTGGAGGGAGAAGAGGAGCTTAGATTCATCAGTGGTTTCGGCGATCCGAAGGGTCCTTTTTGCCCAGTCAATGGTCGGGTTGGTCTTCCGCAGCCAAGGGAGTCCAAGGAATAAGTTATCCTTGCTTAGGTGCATCACATGGCAAGTGATCTGGTGAACACGGCCTTCGGTAGAGACAAAGAGGTTGGCGATATACCGGATGGTCCCTTTGGCATTAATGGTTCCATCGGCATTCTTGGCGTGGACTGGGTGGTCGAGTTTGGTCAAGGGAATCTTATGCTTTTTGGCGAAACCCCAATCAATGCAGCAGACATCGGCTCCGCTGTCGATCAGAGCTCGGGTTTCAACGGTTTGCAAGGTGTGCGAGGGAATGATAACTTGTACTGGGATTTGCATGGAATTCATAGTAGAAGTTACCGATACCGAAGCACTAGGGGACGTAGATGTTGTAGCAGGTCCCCACTTTAAAAACCCTGGGAAAAGGAAACCCTTCTAACTGCTACTCCATCCTCGTCTTCGTCGGCGTCATCAGGAATTTCCTCCAACCTGGGGAGGTCCGAGGTGGCAACTGCTTTGACCGCCGGTTTCTTTCCCTTGGAAAATCTGGGGCAATTGGTGGAAAGGTGGCCCCCCTCCCGGCAGCGGAAACAAAGGTTGTTTTCAACGCATCTCTTTCGTTCGGCAGGAGTAAGTTTGGGGATCGTGGTGCGTACGGCGTCTACGTCCATAGCGTCGGGGTCGGGAGGAGAGGTCTTTGGAGTAGAGTGGAATCCATGGAAAACCTTTCCGCTTCCTCGTTTTGCCAGGTCTTTAGCTCGCTCTTTCATAGCGGCAAAGTGGGCAGCCTTGGTATACCAGTCTTCGATCTTGTCTGGGGGGGTTTCCATACTCTGAATCTTCCACATGAGGGGCTCTGGGATCCCAATGGCATAGTAGCTGATGAGGACGTTGGCGTTGGTAACCTTGGAGATAGCAACGTGGTTTTGGAAGCGAGCGGTGTATTCGGTGAGAGAAGGGGAGTAATCCCCATGCTTGTTCTTGACCATTTTGGTCATGGCGAGCCAGTGAAGGCTGGAGGCGATGGTGTCCTTTCGTACGAAGGACTTGGAAAAAGAGTCGCAAAAGTCGGCGAAGGTCCCTAGGTTAAGTGTGGCTTGGGCGAGGATCTTTTGACGATAGGTGGCAGCCCAGACTTTGGCTGATCCCTTTTTCATGAACGATAGGGCATAGGCTACCTTCTTGGCGTCATTGTCGTAAACCTCAGAGTTCACTGCAAGGTAAAAGGTGACGGTCCCGAGCCAATCTTTGGCTTTGGCAAAGGATCCGTCGAAGTCTTCGGGGGTCCTGAGATGGAGCTCAGTGGGTTTGGTGGTTGATGCTGCCAGCATAGCTGGTTGAGGAGGAGCAACTGGCGGCGGTGGGTAAGAGAGGGGAAATCCTCCGAAGGGAGGGTTGCGTGCTCAAGGGGTGGGTGAGGGTGGAGTCGGTTCCCTAGGAATGGTAAGTTCAGAAGAGAACCGATGTCAAAGGGTGAGTTCTTCCTCAGGTCCGAAGAGAGTGTCGAGGTCTAAGTCCGGGTTGGTGTCTGGGGATGACGCAGTGTCTTGGGGGGCTTCCGACTCAGATAGGTCGGTGGGCGGGGGTTCTCATGGTCTAGACCAACGAGGATCGATGGCAGGTCGCTGGGACGCAATGGTGATTCAAGGATTCGAGGGATCTGCTCACGGAGAGCATGCTCGAGAATCAAGGGGGTATTGGAGCTACAACGGAGGTAGTCCACGCGAGATAGAAGCTTGATCTTTTGTTACGCTTCGCCGTGGGCTAGGCGCAATCTCAAAGGAGTCAAGCGGACGGGGTGTTGGAAGCTTAGACGACGCAAAGTACTTCTAGCCATGGTGCTACTAGAAGGCTTCCCTTTGAGGTGGACTCGAAGGATGGACGAAGGCTGAGACGAGAAGATCAGACGAAGTCCGCAAGAACTCGTTGAATTGAGAAGATCAAGCTTAGTGTTACAGGTCGAGTGCTACGGTTTAAATAGGCGAGCCGTGGTAATAGAAGAGAATTAGATGGAATGCCATAGAACAAAGATGAGTCAGATATAGAACTTGGTAGAATGCTGAGGAATGGTGGTGAGTCAGCGTTTACAAAGCATGGACGTCGGAAGAACGTCTAAGAACGTTATGAGTAATACAAGGGTAAAAGATTGTCGTCGGGCGGGGCTCGAACAGCGAGACGACAGAGTTCAAGCGCATAGGGTCAGAGAAGGCATAAGAAAGGGAGACAAGGTAAGGAAAAACGTAACAAGTCCCAGACCCTCACCTTGAGTCTACACTCAACCCTAACCGGGGCAAGCATAACAGTCCCTCACTTCTGTCCTTCATGACATCGATGGCGATGTCTACCTGTCGTCGCTGCCATTCACAGCATCCAGGTGAGATGCCAAACATCCTTGAGGGCTGATAGAGTCCTTATGCCACTTTTTTTTCAACCAGAGCTTGTGTTGTCCTCGTCACTGCCGTTCTCCATGTCGTCCCACTCTCCAGTCTTTCACGACATCAACATTGATGTCTGCCCGTCATTGCTGCCATTCACAGCATCCAGGTGAGACGCCAAACATCCTTGAGAGTTGATGGAGTCCTTACGCTGGTTTTTTCAACCAGCACCCACGTTGTTCTTGCCATTCTCCACACCGCCCCTCTCTCCATTGTTACCATTGCCTGCAGCATTTGGACAATGTGCTAGGCATCTTGGATGGCCACTGGCGTCATTTCTGTCCCTCCCCAGCTCACGCTTTTGTTGTCCTTGTCAGCCCACCCAGCCCTTCCTGTTTCACGTACATACTACAGTACTATGCCTTCCATCCTGGTCACCACCTGCATTACGTGAAGCGTCAATCTCCATTGGATGGATCTGCAACCATGTTCGTATTCTTGTGTCATGTGGCGAACATGTAGTCCCTCATCCCCCTTATATCATTCCTCGTCTCGCCTTCTTTCTTACATGTTCATAATCCTGATCTAGGTTTGTCAACATGTGGTGATGCAAGCCCTTTGACATTGCTTCGCTGTTGGAGTTCACACGCTCAGCAGCTTGCACGTCAACATAAATGTTTGCTGATATATATATATATTTCCATCTATAAATGGATCTATTCTGATATGGCGAAATCATTGATATTTGCCATCAGTGCTTCTTCATCTAAGGATGTGATGTCAGGAATTCTCAGAGGAGCTGCCGAAGCACTACCCAATGCCATACTAGTGCCTGGTGGCACAGGCGCGCTGGCGGGAATTTGGGCCCTAGGCTGTGTACTAGTCAATACGTTACTGTTGCTTGATGTTGTAATGGTAAACTATCAGTTCAAAACTTTGAAAAAACTGATGCTGGCAGTCATACTTGTAGTGTTGGCAGTATTGCCCTCAGTCTCAACTGCAGGAGTGCTTTGAGACTGGCCAGGTCTCTTGTGTTGGCCTCCTTTGTCAGAATGGGTGCAATGAACAGGCTCGACAAGTTCTTCCGACACAACCTGAGTCTCCCGTTCAGATAGCATCTGGGTCAGCTCAGCCTCCATAATACGTTTCCAGAATGTTGTACCAAGTTCCCACTACCGTAAGAGCTGCTCGAGTTGGGGAAGTGCACTAGATGCACTACTCAGATTTGTGAATGGGATGTTCTCTGGCCACCCTTCGATGATGACACTATATTGCATGACAACATTCCAGAAGTATTGAACCCACTGCATCTTAGCATTGTGTTTACCCATTATGTCCTCTAATGCAGTGGACAGTGAGGTTGTAGCTTAATGGAAGTATAGATGACATACTAAGCTTCTCATTGATGATGTTGTGAATACTGGCACAGACTGCTGAGATGCGATGTTGATGATTTTTCATGGCACCTAATAAACACGTAAGCATTGGAGTTCTAACCTAAAACATGGTAGTAGTACCTTGGATGCCCTGAAGGGTGTAACCTTCCATTTTTGCAAGGAGACCTTGATGCTCAACTCCCATTGTGGTGGTCATGAAGTCCCACACCCCATCTGTTGTAAAAGCAACAGCTTCAAGTGAGAGGTCTATAGAACCACGGACTGTGAAAAGCATGGTCTCTGTGCCAGTGCGACAGTGGAGACCACTAAGCTATATTACACGAAGTGTGATGTCAGATTGTGATTGGCTGACAAAAAGGGAAAGTGAGAAAGAAAGAAACACACCTCATTCTTGACTCGTTTCATTGTCTGAGTGATGTCATTTACCTTCGAGCATGTGCTAACATGGTAGCCGAATGTCTTGTTCTGCTTGTGTTGCTCAAACTCTTTGACAATATTTTCCTTGTCCTCATGCGACAGTGTTTGGTAGTCACAGTGGTACTCTTGAACGATCCAGGGGAGGCAAACCTTCCCACTCACCTCAGAGCCTATAATTGTTCATAGTCTACATCTACCAGTGAATTGAATTATAAGAGAAAAAACATACCAGTCATGGGATTTTCTCTAGATTTCTTCCAGAAAAACGCATTCCAAGCACTAACCTTGCTCCACTTGCGAGAGTACTTGTGATAATTGAAGTGCAGATCATGCTGGACTCACTGGACCGTCTTGTGGTGTAGAGATGTGATTTTTACCACCGACTTGTCCAGCTCAGCCCATGCAGTCTCGAGATCATTTCGAAACTGGCATTGTTTCGCTTGACGTTTGGTGATGAGAGCCTTTCGGGCAGCTTTGCTAAGAATGACTGCCGAGCAATGCAGGCATCTTGCAGGGGGCTGGAGGTGTTGATGGGGCAAGGAAGTCTGTGAGACCATTTTAGCAGGGTACTGACCTAGTCTCTCGAGCAGTCGCTTTTATATTTCATTCATCATGCCAAAAAACAAACAAATAATCGGGACATTTTAAATGGATCTGATTAGCATGTAATGACAGAATGGACAGACAGAGGAACTACTGAGTGAGAACAAATATGGTTATTCTTGTCATGAAGAGCAGTGCCACAATGCCTAAGCCTTGAAGAATAAGCACGAAAAATGAGGTCCGCTTCTGTGAAACAGGGTCAGCGTGCTCCAAAAATTAGCAATACTGACCAACCTTGACCACATTTATAGTATAGTCTCGGGTACCATGTACGTCCTTCAATAATGCTGCAGCAAGAGCAGCGGATTGGTCAGGACGGAGGTTCCACTCAGGGCCAGCCAAGGCAGTTTCCCAACAGCTACTGCGTACAGTGCCGAGTAGGGCATGAAGCTGGAGAAGAAAGGAATCTTCCAATCTGAGGCAGTCCAAGATGGCATCTGAATGTGGGCCAATACTAATAAGTGGTGGAGCAAATTTTTCACCATGCACCAGCTTGGGACCCAACTCAACAGTAGGAGACTCGTGCTTAGTAGGAGACACACGCTTGACAGAAGACTCTGAGTCCTGCTTTGGCTTTGCCAACTGAAAAGCATCAGCTGGGCAGTGTCAGCAAATGCTCAAGGGAGTCTGTGAATTACTCCAGGCAGGTATAGACTGAGTCGCGTTCCCTGATTCTTGAAGAACTTTGAACTTGGTAGTAGCAGCAACAGCAGATTTCATGAATGCATCTGGCAGTAGTGCAGAACATTGAAGACGAGATCCTTCAGCCTCAACCAGAGGAGGCAGATGCTGTGGGCCAGTAGCATTGATCGGATCCCCTTTAACTGTAGATGGTCTAAGTTTTTTGTGAAGTCAGTTTAAAGTGGAAAACCCACAATGATGAGCCACTGGCTTTACCACCTCGACACGGCAATGCTCAGTGTAATGGTGAAGGTGAGGGAGTGTGAATTCGCCACAAAATAGTTGGATCATGCCTGCAATGTCCAGGCTAAGTTTTTCCTGGTAAGTATGGAGCTCTCGGGGAGTAACATAGACATCGAGCATTATGTTGTCAGGAGTGAGCATCTGGATCGCATGAGTACCAGGACAATGGATAAGAACAGATAGCCCTCCATCCAGACGATCTTGTGCAGTGATCTACAAGTCAGATTCAGTTTTGTACAAGAACGCAGCTACATGAAATATATGCACTCACTGCATCAAAGAGGTCACTGCAGGATGCCCTGACCAGCTTGCTCTTCAACTGCATGGTCTCCACAGGGTCAGGATTGAATCCAATGTACCAATGATGGAGTCCACCTGGGGTACGAGTTTGATAGTGCATTCCATCTAGATGGGCGTTATGCCTAAGGAGAGCACACGCAAGCAACTGCTGCTCACTATTGCTATACCCTTGAGCAAGTCCAGAATTCAGCAGAGCAGTGAGGTGTTCAAAGGTAAAAGTGGGTGAATTCAAGATAGCTTCATCAGAACTATCAGAACTGAGATCTTGAGGAGCCATCTTGAAAAACGGAGGCTGAATGGGCTAGAGTTAGAGAGCGATGAATTCAGGCCCAGCTACCAGTGTGCAGCAGCCTACACAAGCTTAAAATGGCAGCATTGATGTTAGCATATGTACATATACTCAAATTGAGATGGCACCAACATGTGGTCCAACCGTACTGTTTTGGGGTGCCCTGAGCAAGATTCGAGATCTTCTTCCTGGAAGGATCAACTCGAATCAGGCATAGCCCTTGCACTGTTCCGTAAATGGAACATCTGGTTTCAGCTAATGGCACTGCTAGGATTGAACAAAAGCAAGGCAACGTTAACACGCTGAAATGGTTGAACGTGGACTCATCGAGCATTGCCAGTGGGTATTGGATTACTGCTCAGATTGAAGGTTGCAAGGCAACATAAAGATGACATTGAAATGATTGAGCATGGATTCATCGAGCATCAAGTATTGAGTTCGACTAGCAATGTCCACATTGGTTGTAGACAAACGCGGTGGCACGCAAAATCTGACATGGAAACTCGATCCAATCAAAGCACGATTCTGCCGGCATGCGATATGCACGTAGTACAAAAAAATTAACCACGACATGTACAGTTACTACTCGTTCAATAGATCATCAAGGTTGCACAAGAAGTCTGCCATCATCTCTGTAAGTATCCTATCTTCTTCTCGCTCCAAGTCCACAACATCATCTGCAATTCGATCATCTGACCCGCCGCTATGTGTTACTTCCATAGGACCATTCGAGCGGGTTCCATTGTCAGATTCTATAGGTTGTGTAGATGTAAGGCAATGCACAATACAGTATGTTTATGTACCAAGCGATGCATACTTGTCCACATTCCAGAAACTGAAATATTGTTCAATTGCTTGATGGCGATGAAACTCTGTGGCATGCCACGTGCCTCAGGCTAGATCATTCGATGCAGAAAACACATGTTCACATCCTTCACCTTCTGTATTGCCTGTCCCACAAACATAGAGCAGATGCCAATCAAGTTGGCACTTGTGGTTATGTGCATGCCCATGAAAGGCACCTACAAGCATTTGCAAGTTGAGAGAGGATGCCTTAGCTCCAATGCTGCTATTGGCTAATGTCGTGGCGAAAGCACAGCCGATGTCATAAAAAATTGCCCTGTCAGGACCGTAAACCAAAAGAAGCTTGTCAACAATGGCAAGCAGGTATTTCATCCTGTATAAGGAATAAGCTAAGAATGAATCTGTGATGACAGCTACGTAAACTGACAACTCGCCACTCTTGATCATATCGCATCTGAGGAGCACAAGGCGATGGCGACAGCAAGCAACGAAGACACCGGATTGTTGGAATATGCTGAACATCTTCTTGTGTTGATCCGAAGTTGCATTTCGCCATCACGTTACACAGACTGGCTCTTTGGTTTGGTCCTCATCGACCCACTCATGTGAAGGTTCATCTGAGTCATTGGCCTATGAACTAATGTAAGCACAACGATCAGCGTTAACACAAATGGAGTAATATCTTGCCCTAATTTCATTTCCAGTGAATCTGTCCACCATGTCAGGGGGAAGCCAAATATCCGAGCACGGGACTGAGAATCCTCCCGGGATGTAGCTCCATAAGTGGTAGGATCCCAACGCTTCAAACTGTTATTCCCATCTACCAAAGCCAGCCAGCTGAACTCGAGGGGCGGTTCATCTTCAAGCTTATAAAAGCAAGCAGGGCATTCGTTCTTCAGTCGCCAATCTGGATCATCATGCCTGAGCTCTCATTTAAGTCAACAGTCTACATGGTGCAGAATCTCCAGGTAAACATCAAAAGTGTTTGACAGTTGCACAGTCAGATATGGTCTATAAGATATCTGGGAAGTTGAATGAGATATATTTAGTTGGTATCGCATGAATCAGACTTGCATGATGCAGATGACATAGTGTTTTGGCTGCCACTTGAATACTGAAGCGCAGACACATATGATGCAGTTGGCGAATAGCGGCAAGAGTACGTATCGAGATGGCAATGGTGGGAAATAGTGGAGAGCATCCTAGATACCCAGATAGGATCAAGGTTTCATTTGGATAGATATGGTTAGGAGGGGAACAGAAAGACATTTGATCTCGACCTAAAGCGGTACAAACAAATTCATAAACTATGTTAGCAACATGGCAAACAGTACTTACGAAACATATCCACCAATTCGATATCAATGAGCATGCATGCAGCTCTGTCATTGGCGGAAACAGGGGCAGTAGCAGGCATACCATCACCAGAGTCATGCACTTGGTACTCAAGATAGGCATCAACAAGGTGTTCCATTTGTGTCGACCAATGGTTGGTTTGAATCACCACGTGATCAGTGCGGGTGCAAGGATCAACATATCAGCTGGATATAAGATTAGACAACAAACACATTAGCGAAACGTAAACATACTATCCACTGAGGTCTTTGACTTCTTGAGCGAGACCAACAAAGGCCTCATGCTCTCCACCCTCATGGCTGAGGTCAAATGCTTCCTTGCCTGGGGGTAGATTATATGCGACATTGTCATCGTCAGAAACAACCCCATAGTCATGTAGCATCTGGTCCACGAGAGCTTGATCCTGTATCGATAAACCTAGGGTGTTGTTTACAAAGGAGATATTCGATACCATAAAGGTACATACTCTGAATCTCAGCATTATGCTTGGCTTGGGCTTCTTGAAGACGTTTGGCCTGTTTTGCGGCTGATATGCAATTGGTCGTGAGAGTGGGACCATGAAAACTATGAATCTTGACATGCTTTGAGAGCATCGAGTAGCGACTTGAAGATCCATGTCGAGTCATGAAGGTATTGGGAAAGAAGAGAGGGCAAGGCAAGGAATGATATAAGGGGGATGAGGGACCGCATGTTCGCCGCATGTTGACTACGTGAGAATATGAACATGCTTGCAGATCCGTCCAATGGAGATTGACGGGTGACCAGGACGGAAGGCATAGTACTGTAGTATGTGAAACAGGAAGGGCTGGGTGGGCTGACAAGGGCAACGAAAGCATGAGCTGGGGAGGGACAGAAACAATGCCAGTGGCCATCCAAGACGCCTAGCACATCATCTGAATGCTGCAGGCAATGGTAACAATGGAGAGAGGGGTGGCATGGAGAATGGCAAGAACAACACGGGTGCTGGTTGAAAAAACCAGCATAAGGACTCCATCAGCCCTCAAGGATGTTTGGCATCTCACCTGGACACTGTGAATGGCAGCGACGACGGGCAGACATCACCATTGATGTCACGAAGGACAGAAGTGAGGGACGGCATGGAGAACAACAACAACAACAACAACAAAGTGAGTTCTGGTTGGAAAAGAATAGCGTGGGGACTCTGACGGCCGCTTCAGGATGTTGGACAAGTTATCTGGACGCTGTGGGAGGCAGCAATGACAGGAAAACGTCGCTGTTGACGTCAAGAACAAAGGGAGGGACGGCGTGGAGAATGGCAACAACAACGTGAGTTCTAGTTGAAAAAGAGTGGTGTGGGGGCTGCGGCAGCCTTCAGGATGCTGGACAGGTTATCTGGACACTGTGGGTGGCGGCGACGACAGGAAAATGCTGCTGTCGACATCAAGAATGACAATGCCAACAATGACGACATGCAAGGCAGTGAGGAAGGGGCATGGGAAGCTATGTGGCATTCAACACATAGCTATATCGGGCGAAGTTGCCATTACAGCCACCGGAAGGCCCTGCTGGTTCCTTACACATGACAGGCACATGAGGGGGATGGGGAACTTCAGCGACAAAGGTTAAGTAGCATATTTGGGGCCATATTTATTGCTGGTGTCGGGAAAATCAGCCAAACAAGCTAAATAAAGAATAACGACATCATTCGGCACCATTCTTTATAAGGCTTACGTCCTGGGAAAGCTAGGTGGAAGATCTGCCCTAAATATGTGGCGTGAGAGAGTGCCACTGAACTTCCGAGTCAGTACACGTTGCAGCTCACCAAGTATCCTCCCCCTCATGGACGTGGAACGTGCAATACAAAATATGAAACAGGAAATGTGACGTAGATGCCATGTTCATGGAACTCAACCAGCGATCGATTCGTCACGCCGTCGATGGACAATACTTACTGTCAAGCTATGTGAACGCGTCTCTACCATTTTTTCAAGTTTTTTATTTAACTTGTTATCTTGTCCTTGTCTTTGGTGACGTCACATCACAGGGGATGCCAGCACACAAGAGAACGTGACGACGTGGCCGTTCGACAACGGCGTACCAATCCAACAAATTGGAAACGTCTGGGCAAGCCCGAATGAGTTCATCTCGTTTTCCACGGGTGGGGACCTCATGGTTGTCGACATACATGAGGATAATGCCAAGGTCACGGGTTTCATTCAGGTATGTTCTCCCATCGCCACATCTATGTCAAATGCAGCCCGTTTCCGAGGAGTCTGACATCCAAGTCGTTGCTCATGCAGCTTCTCACATAGGCCTCCCAAAAGTCAGTGATATCGGGTACGCTCGAGCCCTCTAGCAGCGGTACGTTCTTGCCAGAGCAGTTGATGAACGCGCATTCCGGTATGACATGGCCTCTCCTGAGGCAAGGGGCTCTGTCAAAGTCAAAGGAGAAGTTCACACGAATCTCGTGTCGCGCTTGACGGCATGTGTCAGTGAACATGTCTATTCCGCTGGGTTTACGTGCATCTCTTCCTCGTCTTTCCACCCGCGTCATTCACCCATGTTTGCCGAACGACACTACGGTACTGTGGAACTGGGTGGGATTGAACTAAGCAGACCAGCGACGCTTGCCCTCAGTGGCTAGCCGACATCACTCGTGAGCACAGCGGATGGGACGCTGTTTATTGTCCAAGCTGAGAAGACAGGCAAAACCACGGTACCAGCGGTGCGGCACAACCAGATGCTGTACACCGTGTAGCCGACATACAAGGCGGTCTCGGTCGTTGCGCTGGGCACTATCGTTGTGGACAGTGAACTATGTCTGACTCTGACTCTCTGGTCGCGTCACGTCGCCGCGTGTACGACACACCTCGATCGGGAACCGACGTGGTGGCTAAGACGACAACAAGGTCCACGTGTACATCTGACTGTGTACACGCTTTACACCATCCTTCAGCGTCTCCTGGATCTCGTCGACGAACTGATGAACTGGCACACTCTTAGCAGACGAAGATTAAAGGGTGAGGACGGTACCCGTAGTGACCCAGACATTGTCATCATTATATATGACCTATTGAGCGAAGTTTTCGAATGAACTGAATGCCGTTACAGATCTATCTGGCAAAAAGTGATTATACTATGGGAACTGGCTCGTGGTCTGGCGACATTACTACTGCCGGCAAGATGGATCTGGCAGCAACTCAGGTTACTGGTTCACCAGTCCTGGCACAGACTGGATCATCTGGCGCTAGACGAAATAGCACATGCCAGACCCGAAACAACTTTTCCTGATTCCCGTATCCGCCGCAAGTGGAAAAGTGCCGTACGAGGTGGGTCTTAAGGAAACAGCTAGCCTTGAGCCACCTGTATTCGCTTCGATTTAGTTTGCTTGAACTGCGTATCAAGTAGTACATTGACAAGCGTAGTATACGGGAAACCTATGGAAAAAGCGGAAAATGGTAAATCTGGGCGATGACATTTCGCCGATTGAACCGCGTAGTATCTGATGCTTGCTAAGTTATCCCAGTTGGTCTTGTCGATCAATTCCTGGCAAGTAGAGACTACTGTGTCATGAATGTGGAAATGTCGTACACGACGGCGACGGACATTATCGTACAATTCCTATGTTTTCATTCTCTACGGTGAAAGTAGTTTCATCTTCAACTTCCCCAAGTAACCCTTCCCCTGTCCTTCCTTGTTTATGGTGTCCCGAATCTTGTTTATGTCCTTTTCAACAAATTCACAAACCGAGGACTCTATCCCGTTCCAAACACCAAACACTCGCTCATCAATGAGGTTCTTGGCCTCGAAGATGTAGAGCACATTGCCGTATTGCGGGTTGCGAGCCCAGAGAGGTGTAGCATTGATGAGGCCGTAATCCGTACCCAGCATGTACTTGACGTCACCGGGAACACCAAGCCAGTAGTAATCTTCATCCAGGTAGACCGTGTCGCTGGTCCAACCTGTAGGAGCAGGGGTGACGGGTTTGACAGCTTCTGTCGAAGCAGAGGATGATGACATATCGGATGCAGATGAGTTGGTGACCTGTCAGCGTATAGGAGTCAGTTCTGCGGAACGGCGAAGTCGATGGGGCAACATGAACGCACCGTTTACAGATGAATGGTGAGTAGAATACTACTTGGTATGAAATGGGAGCTGTCGTGAGTTAGACGATGCCTCCTACCCTTTTGTACCAAGATAAGAAGGCCCCGCTAGCTATTTCGGGCCCGTTCCATTCCCCGCACTAACAAGTTGCGCCTTGTTCGGGACCCGGTTCAATTGTGTAGATCGTGTAGTACGTACTCCGAGGCATCCATCAGCAAAACCCAGCAGCTGATACATACTAGTAAACCCAGTAAGTCTGCGTTTGACTAGGCTGCTTCTCCGTGCTGTAACTTGAAGATTCCACTTTGGGATTGCTAACACGTTCAAATCAGCTAATCAGAATCTTGGCTCGCTCAAGTTCGGGAGGGCTGCTATTCACTTTAGCTGCTTTGCTGATATGATCCCGACCGAACACCCGAATCGCATGCGAATAGGGCCTTAGTACATACACTTCGAACAGGCCGCTACCTATTCCTGCTTAGCAGGTTCGTGGCGTCATGCGGCCAAATGGCCACTGTCTTCCTTCCATTCTTTGATCTGCCTAGAGGAGCTTAGCCGCCGCGCGAGGGCGAAGTCGGTGACCGATCAAATGGAATACTCGGACCCATTTTGAATCAGCATCGAGGGAAAAAGGGTTTCATTTATGTAAGTTCTCCACTTCGATGCTGGGAAGTAAAGAGCATGAGTCAGTGAGTCACGTCTTGTTCGGGACCTGGTTCAATTGTGTAGATTCAAGTTTGAGATCGTTGCGTAAACATCTTCATCAACCAATCATCAGACGCGGGTTCGGGTCCCGGGAGGATTCAACTTGCCATTCAGTGCCACTGAGTGTAACTTGCTTCGCTGATATAATCCCAACCGAACACTCGAATAGCATGCGAACATGGTGCTGCAGTCCCTGCCGGAATTTATACAGAATGAGTGGAATCTTACAGCATGTGGGTTGAAGCAGCCTGTTAAACTAAACGCAGAGTATGTATTAGTTGGTTGGGTTTTGCTGATTCGGATGCCTCAGAGTACGTAATACACATTCCACACAATTGAACCGAGTCCCGGACAATTGAAGGCGTTACTAGTAAACGAAAACCTTTTTCCCTCGATGCTGATTCAAAATGGATCCAAGTATTTCATTTGATCGGTCACCGACTTCGCCGTCGCGCTGTGGCTAAGCCTCCCTAGGTTAACTGGGAATAGGTAGCGGCCCGGGTATGTTCGAAGGGTATGTACCGTAAGTCCCGTCCCAGCCCATTTCAATTACTCTATCGAGCATCAATTACAGGCTAGTACTACATAACTCGTTCTTGAGACATTGGGTTACGCCGCACACTCAACCCACGTAGCAGGCCCCTGCCATGACCCTTTGTACCGTAGCTTCACCTCCGAGCAAGACTACCACTTGACACGCAAACACACGGATTATAGTGTAGTGTTCCTTCAAGAATCAAGAAACACGGACTCATATGTCAAGCAGTACCGGATCTTTCAAGCCGTACATGTCATGACTTGGCGTCCATCTCGTTTTTTTACGTCCGGTGAGCATGACACTTGCCCAGAGTAGTATAGTAAGAAACTCTTCGTTTCCGCCCAACACGTTCTGATCACGTAGGATTGCCGTATTGCTGCTTCTAACCAACATTCCAGGCGTCAATCGGGGCTGACCTGCACCGGGTATATGCTGAGCCGACCTACATATATAAGATATCAATTTCCCAGTCCATCTGGCACCAAGTAGCGTTGACCGTATCTACATTCCTCTTCTGGCATTCATCCGACACGTCTCTGCCGTTGCTATGAATCCTGACTTCACCCCCATCGCGGCGTTCAAAGACCAATTTGGTAAAGAGTTCAACGAAGCTTATGCATGGAGCCAAGAAGATGTATGCTAGCCTCCCATTTCCTTAGGACGCCCCTTGAGGTTCTGATCATCACACAGATAATCAAATTCCTCAAGAACGTATCTGCTGAACCAGAGAAATACAAGGCTCCCAAAGAACGAAAGGCCGACTTCGAACTGCTCTACAAGAATATCGACGGACTCAAACGGTCAGCATCGTAACTCTCATCGTACCTTACCCTTTTTTTCATTCCCAGCCTTCGTTCAGCACGACCGGGACATTGTTCACGCAATACACTCCGTATCAACAACTCCTGCGTACGCCCCCTGAACTTAGTCCAACAGCCCCAATGGAGTGGATCAATGACCAAAAAGAGCGTTTTTTCATCATTTACGACCTCTTGGGCATTTTCCTGTCTCTAATGGGCGCTCCAACTTCCAAGGGTCTGACGGCGAAGAATTACTCCCTTCCTCTCCTCACGCTGTACGGGAAGTGGTGCCTAAAGTTGGCAAACGACGACACCGATTGGGCACCTGGCACCGGCCAAATCACCTGGGCTGCCAGCCCGGACGGCAAATTTTATCCGTTCCTCGGCGCCAGTACCAAAGGGTTCAACCCGAGAGGGGGAAAGGAAAACCAAAGGTGGAGATTGAATGCGCAGAAGACACGTTGGAGCTATCTTGAAGAGATCTTGCAGAAAAGTGAATACAAGACATTTGACCAAGCTCCTTTAATGAAGCCCACGAAAAATGGAGTGGCAGGCACACGCTTTGGAAATTGTGCTGAGACATATCCATGCTTGTACATCCTGGCGTATGTCACCCTTTCTCGAGGAGTGGAGAGACCGATTAATGTTCACCACAGAGCTCACAAGTACAAGGTCAACGACATCTATGGCATCGCGCTGAAGATCCGTCGCAGGGAAGACTACAAGGGAGAGGATATCTGGAAAAACGGGGATGGAGCCCTGATGGCCCCCTGCGAAAACTGCCAAGAATTGTTGAAGTTGTATGGGGTTGACGACGATAAGAATTTTAAGACCTTCCCTATCCCTATCCCCAAAGTTGAGTGAATTGGGATGCGAAATGTCGTGGTACTGCTTGTTTCTCTCCCGTTTGTAGCTATCATGTCTTTTTCTTACAACTGTGTCTTTTTCTCTGTAT
>JBBPSV010000102.1:0-33411 GCA_038093795.1 Retiboletus fuscus
ATAAGGAATGTATCTCAATGGTATGTAAACTGAATCACATGACCTAGGGGGCATATTTGTAGCCAAGAGTGAGTACTATTTATAACCCCACCAAAGCTAAGCGAAATTCCCACAGTGTCTGGCAGTGTGCTTCGCGCACTGCCGTCAAGGTTAGTTATGGAAAGGGTTTTTGAGGTCACTGTATTATATAGGGGAGACCATGTGCACAGACTGGGTGTCTAAGCAAGAAAGGTGGGTTGTGGTAAGACTAAGTAGAGGAGATATGCTGAATGGATGAGGAGTGCACATCTCTAAAGGAAACAGTGAAGTATGACTCAGTGAATGAGTAATGGAACAAGTCATACGCACTGCAGATCTGTTAATCAGGAAGTGTCCTGTTGATCCATGATCTCAGCTAAGTGGGAGAAGCATTGCCTTTGGTGGTAATAGAAGGAGTGCATGAGGCATGGTTCCAAGAAAGGCTAAAGCTAAGGAAAGGCATGTACACCATTGTCAATGATGGGACTCAGATAGTGTTATGCTTGGCCTGGGTAGGGTCAAGTGTAGACTCAAGGGTAAGTCTGGGACAATGAGTACCAGCATTCTTGATGCTACAGTACAACTAAGACCTTTGGGTGAGGTATCTGCTCACAGAGAGCATGCTCAGTGTTGAAGGGTCTGAGGAGTCTGATGAGGACAAGTCTTATCCCAAAGTTGGGAGATCGAGTGTAGGAGTTATCTCAAAGAGTAGATTGAGTAGCTCTAGCTTAAGGAATACATGTGCTAGGGCTAGAGTTTATATATGCAGTGTTATGGCTTGACCTGTTTCCTGTTTATTCTTTCCTTTTTCTTAGCATAGTCTCAATGGACTCTCGTCCATCTCATCTGGTATGTCCTACCCAGACCTATCCCATGCTATGAAGGCTGTAACCCTTCGGACACTATATTTCACTTCCAACTATTGACCCCACTGTCACTTGTCATTTGAGTCACTCCAACTCTTCTATGTTTCATGATAATCTTTGATTGACAGCTGCTTCTGATTGACACTAATCGACAGATCCGCAGTGGATATGACTCACCTTGACTCCTCCTGAGTCTTTCCACTTCACCAAGTCATATCTCCTTTGCTCCTTGTTTTCCTGACCATTCCATAGAGTTCTCTGACCTTCTATGGAACTCGTATATAAACTGTAGTCTCAATGCTTGTACTCCTTAAGCTAGAGCTACTCAATCTATTCTTTGAAATACCTCCTACACTTGATCTCCCACTCCTCAGGATAAGCTCATCCTTGTCAGACTCATCGAACCCTTTGTCACTGAGTGTGCTCTTTGTAAGCAGATACCTCATCCAAAGGTCTTAGTTGTACTGTAGCATTAAGAATGCTGGTACTTTTTAGTCCCAGACCTTACCCTTGAGTCTATGCTCGACCCCACCTGGACCAAGCATAACAAAAGCTCTAGCTTACCATGTTGCGGCTACCATTGAGTAGGCCCTCCTCCTCAGCCTGACCACCTCCAATCTCCACCTTGTGGAGAGCCACCGAACAGCAAACCACTGAATCCCCAGAATCATCGGACTCAGAAGCTTCCACTGAGGGCTCTGATAACCCTGACCTAGACCTAGACCTACACTCTCCCTTCATGGAAGCAGAATCCCAAGAACTCTCTAGATTACTGTCTCACCAGCTTTCAGCCAGAGCAGTTATTCCTCATAGCCCCACCCCACTGTCACCGACCCCAATCACTCAAAGCAGTCATATCTTCCCAACCATGGCACCACCCGCTGCCCAGCCCCAGACTCCCACTATGGGAACCAAGCCCACAGAAATCCACCTCAGAGTCCCTGATGACTTCGATGGAAACCTCATGAAAGTGCACCCTTGGCTGTGCTCAGTACAATTGTACCTCTCAATCAACGCTGACATTTACAATGACAACACTAGGTGAATTGCCTATGTGCTCTCTTTCATGAAGAAAGATATGGCTTCCACCTGGGCTGATACCTTCAGAGAATCCAAGATAGCAGGCAGAGGCTTCTCTCTTAGGAAGTGGTCCGACTTTGTCTTCAAGTTTGAAGGAGTTTTTACCCATTCAGAATCAGTTACCAATGCCATCACTTGGCTAGCCACCAAGCGCATGATCCAAGGAAAGAAGGGCGAATACTCCCCTTCTCTGGCTAACTACACCACCCAGTTTAGATCCAAGGTATCTATCACAGGAGTAACTGAAGAGTCAGTTCTTATTTCATATTACTCTGCAGGTATCCCTGAAGATCTGATGTTCAATGTTCTCCAGATGGAGAACCCCCCTACTAAAGTTGCTGATTGGTACAAGAAGGCAGCTCTCTTTGACTCCCACTGCCAATGGGCCCGTGGGATTGCCCAGCAACACAAGAAACCTGGCACTCCATACATGCCAACCTATTCCAAGAAAGAAGACAAGGACCCCAATGCCATGGATGTTAATGTGGTCCATCTTCCCCCCAAGCTCACCGAAGCCAAAAGGCAGAAGTGCTTCAAGGAAGGCTGTTGCCTCCAATGCTGCCAAACCAGCCACATGGCAAAGGAGTGCAAGGCCTACGACTCTTCCAAGAACTCCAAGAAGGCCCATAAGGTCAAGAAGGACAATGTCCCTGAGCTAGCCGACTGCGAAGATGATGATGATGAAGTTGAGTTGGTAGCTAGGATTTCCTTCTTCCAAAAGGATTTTTAGAGCAGAGGATCCTGTCAACGCGGACTCCTCCTAGATGTGCTAATGTACTTGTATCTGAGACTCACAAGTCAATGCAAATCCCAGTTCAACTCATTGTACCTGTGCACACCCTCAAAGCTGTTGATACCTGTGCCCTGATCAACAGTGGTACCGATATCTCTTGCATAGACTGGGACTTCATGCAGAAGCACAAACTCCCCATCACATGACTCCTGAAACCCATTCCAGTTCAGAACGTCAACCAATCCAGTAACTTCCACAGAGCCATTCAATTCACCTGCACCCTCTACACCAACACTGGAGGGATCACCCAGAAAGTTCTCTTCCATGTTATGTCCTGTGGAAGCAAGAGAATTATCCTAGGACTCCCCTGGCTCCATGCCACCAACCCAAAGATCGACTGGTTTAAACAGACGATTGACATCCCAGAATCCTATGACCAATCCAAGGTTCTTTTCTAGGAACACAACATTGCTACCTCCAAATACAGCAACTGTTTCAAGAGACCCAGCTTCAACTAGACCCCTCCACGCCAAGTCAAGGTCAACTGTGCTGACCATGCTCGACTCTACAAATATCTCAACAAGGAATCCGAGAGTGAGTTCTGCCAATGAGCTCACAACCACTACCACATTGGCTGCATCCAGTGATGTGGATCATGGTTCTACCCTTTAGGATCCCCTGTCATTGCTAAGATAACCTCAGCTATGCAGTTAGCACAAGCCAAGTTTAACAAGAAACCTGAGGTCACCCTACCCCTAGAGTACAAGCAGTTCCGAAAGGTGTTTGAAGAACAACCAATTGGATAGCTGCCACTGGAATGGACTTACGACCACAAGATTAACCTTAAAGAAGGCTTTGAATCCAAGATCGGCAAGTTATATCTGCTATCCCCGCGGAAATGCGAAGCTACTGAAGCCTTCTTAGAAGAGAACCTCCGGTCTGGTGCCATCCGCCCCTTGAACTCACCCCAAGCATCCCCTTTCTTCTTTGTCCAGAAGAAAGAACTCGACCCCTCAGGCAACCCTAAGCTCCAACCATGCATGAACTATCAGAAGCTTAATGACCAGACCATCCAAGATGCATACCTCCTCTCCAGAATCAACAACCTCATCAACAAGGTGCAAGATGCTAAGGTCTTCACTAAGTTCAACATCCACTGGGGATATAACAATGTCCAAATTAAAGAAGGACACCAATGGAAAGGCGCCTTCCTTACCCACAAGGGCCTCTTTGAACCAATGGTCATGTTCTTTGGAATGACCAACTCCCCTGCCATGTTCCAGCAATTCATGAATGACTCATTCAGGGATATGATCTCAAAAGGATGGCTCATCATCTATATGGATGACCTCCTTATTTTCTCCCCAGATGAGCAACTCCATACTGAACAGACTAGGAGAGTCCTTCAACGAATGGAAGAGCTAGATCTCCACCTCAGACTGTTGAAATGTTCCTTTGCCACTGAGCAAGTAGACTATCTCAGCATGATCCTTTCACCAGGCATGCTCGCTATGGATCTCATCAAGCTCGACAGAATCACCTCCTGGCCCACACCCACCTCAGTCAAGGAAGTCCAGTCTTTCCTTGGCTTCGCCAACTATTATCGGCAATTCATCCCAGACTATTCCACCATCACTTGCCCCCTCATTGACCTCACTAAGAAATCCCAACCTTGGAGTTGGAACTGCCCACAGGAAGATGCATTCCTCTGTCTTAAGGAACTCTTCCTTTCCAGGCCAGTTCTCCACCTCCCTGACCCATCTGCCCTATTCGCCATCACAACTGATGCCTCCAGCATGGCCATGGGTGGTATCCTTCTACAGACCAATGAGAACGGTGCTTGGCACCCTTGCTCGTATCTGTCCCAGTCATTTTCCCCCGCAGAGCAGAACTATGATATCCACGATCATGAGCTTCTCGCCATCATCCATGCCCTGAAATCTTGGTGACACCTTCTCCACAGCTTGTCCTTCCTGGTCCAGGTCTTTACTGACCACAAGAACCTCACATAGTTCCCAGCCCCATAGAATCTGAACCATTGACAAGCCTGCTGGTTACTCAACCTCGCAGACTTTGACTACAAGATGATTCACGTCCCTGGATCCCTTCTCACTGGACCAGATGCCTTCTCCCACTGCCCAGACTTCCTGGCACACACCCCAGACAACATGCAGACAGTCCTCCTCCTGGACTCCATCTTTGTCTGTCTCATTGACTCCACACTCCAGAATCACATTAAGACTACAGTGGGTCAAACAACTGTCCCAATGTTTGCATGTTTTTCATTAATTGAAATGAATTAACTCTACAGGTAGTTCAAGGCCTTAACTATTGGTAGAGGAAATAAAGCTCCTGCTCTTAGCTATAAAACCATCTCTTGGTCAACATATTTGGATAGGATCTGATGGAATGGTAGTCATATCAAAATGACAACTCATTGGGACAGTTGTTTGACTTTACATATACTGGAGCATTTTGTACTTGGTATGACCTCCCCTGACCTTGATAACTGCTTGAATCCTTCTAGAAATGCTTTATATCCATTTCTGATGTTCTTCCACAAAATTCTTCCCCTACTCCAGTACCACCCTATTTCATAATTCATAGATTCCCATAGAAACTCTTTTATGACCAGAAGGATATATTTTGAGATGATTTCAAGTGGGTTAAATGGCTTTGACATCTGGAAACCATGAAGGCTAATCCAAAAGCTTGATTGATTGCTCATCAAAGCAAATCTGGACTTTTCTGGAGGTATCCTTGGAATTATTCTTCTTCTGAAAAATGACTTTATTTCAAGAAAGTCCAAAATTCTTCATGTTCTGCAGCAACCCTACCTCCTAAATGTCCACATACTGTTTATCATCCATCCTTCCCTCAACCTCACTCAAAACTCCCATACTGTTCCATTTAATACAGCCCCATACCATTAGTAAACCTCTTCCAGACTTGACTACATCTGTAATCTCATTGAAAATAAGTCCTTCTCTGTTCCTTTCCCCAGATATTCCTGTCCATATGACCTAGTTCTATTGGTTTTGGTCTCATATAATTATCTAGGTCATTTCCAGTCCTTTACAGTCCAATGCTGGTACTGAAGAGCAAAGGCCAATCTCCTTATTCTATGAGTAACAGACAAAAGATTTGTTTTGCTTTACTCCAGCCTTTAGTGAGACCTTCTTAGTGGTATTCCTTACCATCTGTGAGGATACAGAAATGCTGATGATGGAACCACTGAAACAAATGACTTCAACTATAACCCTGGCCTTGATAGTAGCAATTCATTGGTCAATAGCACATTTATTGGTAGGAGAGAGTATGAATACATAGATTTCATGATTGTTCTCTGTCTCTGAATGTGCTTCCTGAAGGACCTTAACCATAGTAGCCTTCTATATGCCAGTTTTGAATGTGGTTTGCCTATAGGAAAGATAAAAAACAGCAAGAAAAATAATATTCTCTCTTTGATCAGAAGAGTGATGATGTATGATAGTAATAAGGGTATATACTGATGATGGCAGGGTTGATATCAGCTGTGCCATAACTGATTGCATAATGGTGACATAATGTAGCCATTACATAAGACATCTAATCATTTTACAGCATTCTAGGGTCTGATATATGTAATGGAAGTTTAAAGTCAAACAACTGTCCCAATGAGTTGTCATTTTGATATGACTACCATTCCACCAGATCCTACCCAAATATGTTGGCTAAGAGATGGATTTGTAGCTAAGAGCAGGAGCCTCATTCTCTCTACCAATAGTTAAGGCCTTGGACTATTTATAGAGTTAGTACATTTCAATTAATGAAAAACATGCAAACATTGGAACAGTTGTTTGAGCCACTGTATGTCAAAAGACAACCCCCTCTTCCTTCAGATGCTCCAAGCCTTTGATAGCTCTATCCCTACTGCCTTTCACTCCTGCCTCAGCGACTGGCAGCTCCACAAAGGCATGCTGACCTACCAGGGTTGCATCTATATTCCCCCTGTCACTGGACTATGTAAGTCCATCCTCCAATGGTGTCATAACCATGAGTCTGCTGGTCACCCTGGTTTCCTTAAGACTTAACAGCTTGTTGCAAGCGAGTTCTGGTGGCCTGGTCTGGCCCAGTACAATGATGCGTGGGTCTCTGCTGCCAAAGACTGCTGAGGAGAAACCCAACGAACTTCTGTCTCCATCCAGCTTCTCCACTTCATTGAGCCATCAGTCAAACAGGATATCATCTGTGACAGATCTGAGTGATGGTACACCTGTCAAATGGTTCAATGTGGAAGATAATTTTGGGGAAGAATTTTTGCTTGAGAACCCGACACCTGAAGAAGAGAAAGCACAGGTTGTATTGAAATCCAGGAATTCAAGCCTGAATGAGTATGGAAGTGCATCCAGCGATGAGGAGGACCATGTACCATTGAACACTGTCTGAGATGATGATATCTATTTACATGCGCATCAGGTTGTTAGACAAACTTACCTTCCTTCAGGGCCTGTGGGTAATGAAGGCAGTTTATTCGCTATGCTGAAGAAGAATGTTGGCAAGGTATGCTTTAGTTTCCTCACTTTGCAATGGAGTTTGAGATCTCTGCCTCCAGGATTTATCAACCATAGCATTCCCTGTGTCTTTCAATGAGCCTTTGACTCTCCTACAGTGGGCAGCTGAAGAACTGGAGTACTATGGATTGCTACGAAAGGCAGCTGAGGCCAATGAACCAGTGGAACGAATGTGTTTTGTTGTGGCATTCGCAATATCTAGCTACATGCACATGAGGCATTGGTCCGGAAGGAAAGGGTTGTAAGTGGTACCTGTCATGTATGGGAAGTTATGTTTAAGTTCTTGTCAGCAATCCAATGCTTGCAGAAACATTCAAAGATGTATGGATGAAGTTTATTGTGGAAAAGGTTTTGCACAATCTGGTTGTCATTGCCTATCATGCCGAGGGAGATGGATGGGAATTACATGGCATGTCTGCTGGGAAGACCAAGTTTTGGGGTCAGTCATTGCAGACCTTGCTCACATGTGAAGTATACATGAGTAACCTCACATTTCCTGTAGGTAAAAGCTTGGAAATCATTCCTTTAGGCACAACACAGCTCAAGATATGGAACAATCAATACGAATGGTAAAGAAAATCATTGTATGCAAGTATGTCAAGGACTGTGCCCTTTGCCAGCAGCACAAGGTCAACACACACCCCATCACCCCTCCATCACCCCCAACAAGTCCACCACAACCTGCTCCTTTCAGCAGATCTCATGTGACATGATCATGGATCTCCCCAAATCCAACAGTTTCATGGCTGTTATAGTCTGGGCCGACTTCACATCTTCGAAGGGGGCTGTTTTCTGCCCTACCACCAAGAACACATCAGCAGAGGATGTTGCTATCCTTTATTTTAAGAAAGTTTACCCATGATTTGGCCTCTATGAGAAGATCATCACAGATCGAGGTCTCTAGTTTGCTTCTCACTTCACAAAAGAACTCGGTAGGCTTCTCGGATGTTCCCTTGTGTTATCCACTGCATATCACCCACAGACTGATGGGGAAACCGAGTGGATCAATCAGGAACTCAAGACTTACATGCAGATCTTTGTGGGGAACAACCCCACCACATGGGCTGATCAGCTGATCCATGCTGAATTTGCTCACAATCACTATCCTTATTCCATCACCAGTAAATCCCCTTTTTACCTAATGATGGGATATGAACCTACTCCGGTCCCCATTGTCCTCCCACTCATGGATCTCCCTGCCATGGAGGATCAAATCAAAAAGCTTACTGCTGCCCATCAAGAAGCCCTCACAGCACACAAACTCGCCTGTCAAGTCATGGCTTCTCGGAATAAGAAGCACTTTACCCTATTCGAGAAAGGTGACCAGGTCTGGCTCGAGGCCAGGAATTTGAAACATAACCTGACTCACCCAAAATTTGCCCTGAAACGTGAAGAGCCCTTTACCATTATCAAGGTACTGTCCCTGATCACATATCAACTCCACCTCCCCAAGACATGGAAAATACATCCAGTCTTCCATGCCTTGCTCCTCACCCCCTACAAGGAGAACTCCGTACATAGCCCCAACTTCCCATTGCCCCCACCTGATCTTATTGATGGAGAAGAACAGTATGAAATTGAAAAGATCGTATGACACTGGGGCTCCACCATCAACTGACAGTTCCTTGTCCACTGGCATGGCTTCACCACCACTGATGATACCTGGCTCCCTGAATGGAAGTTTAAACATGCACAAGCAGTCTTTCAAAGCTATAAGAAGCTTCATCCCAAAGTCTTCCCTCCTTAGAACTCTATGTGCTGGTCTCTATGTGAGAATCACCAACCGAGTCCTACCAACCTTTGATACTTTGCAGCATGTCTTACTCCCTGTCCACTGAGTCCTCTCTCACCAAGTCTTTATTCACCAACTCCACTCTTCCCTCTCTCTTGGGAGTTGATGACTCTACACCCCTTGCCCAGGAACTTTCTGTTCCCACTATTCACCCCCCTATGGTCCTCGCTGATGACTGCCCCAGTAACTCAGCCACTCCCAGGTGGAACACTGCTCCCCTTTCTTGGCCCTCTGTCCTTGAAGAAGAGAAACCCAAGACTATCCTGTTCATCAATGTACCCTGATTTGCATATACTCTTTGGTCCAACCCACTGTCTTGTGAGTCCAGATGACTCCTCCAAACCTGCCTCCATGACTCCCACCTTGCAGCCACCATGCAGGCCCACTTAGATGTAGATTCCCCACTCGAATCTTTATACTTAGCCTTTTTACAGGTCTCACGTCTCAACCCCATAGCCTCTTTCACCTCTGCCAATGCCCAGTCAGAGTTTTTCTCCACACAGCTCTGCCTTGTAGCCCACTGCATCCACTCATACCTCCTATCAGCCATGCACCAGCTAGACATGTTGGATTTCATTGCTGACATTGAAAGGTACTCCCAGGACCTTGCTAAGGCTGGTCTCCTGGCTCCCCTGGTTCGTCCCTCTCTACCCCTCGAAACCATCCTCATTCCCTTGCCCGCTGAGCCTGTCACTCTAACACCGTCTGCATTGTCATCCCCTCTATCACCTAGCAAGGTGAACCTCACCAACCACCTAGAGAGGGTCCACCTCATGAATGAAGGTGAGATCAGCCTCACACATGACCACCCCCTTTACAATGCATCCTGCTTTCACTGTCACTGCCTTGGACACTGGCGCATTGATTGTCCAGAATACAAGTGCCCCTTTTGCCTTCGCATGTGCTCAGGCCATATCCAGAACCAGTGCCCCCTCTGCCATTGTCCCTGCCCCGCTACCCCCTCCTTGTCCTCCTCTCACTCCTCCTACTCCTCTTGTTTGTCAGGACAGTTGAACTGCCCCTGACCTTGCCCACTCACATCTCGCATCCAGGACAAGCTGGAGCTCAACTTCATGGACAATGTTTGGGACAACACAGCATATGCTAATGTGACTGGTTCCCCCAATGGGGGCTACATTGATCTTTAGAACTCTTCAAGTGGCATTGAAAAGCGTAAGAGGGGGGTAATGTTATGACTTGACCTGTTTCCCATTTATTCTTTTCTTTTTCTTAGCATAGTCTCAATGGACTCTTGTCCATCTCATCTGGTATGTCCTACCCAGACCTATCCCATGCTATGAAGGCTGTAACCCTTCGGACACTATATTTCACTTCCAACTATTGACCCTGCTATCACTTGTCATTTGAGTCACTCCAACTCTTCTATGTTTCACAATAATCTTTGATTGACAGCTGCTTCTGATCAACACTGATCAACAGATCTGCAGCGGATATGACTCACCTTGACTCCTCCCAAGTCTTTCCACTTCACCAAGTCATATCTCCTTTGCTCCTTGTTTTCCCAACCATTCCATAGAGTTCTCTGACCTTTTACAGAACTCATATATAAACTGTAGTCTTGACACTTGTACTCCTTAAGCTAGAGCTACTCAATCTATTCTTTGAAACAACTCCTATGCTTGATCTCCCACTCCTCGGGATAAGCTCGTCCTTGTTGGACTCATTGAACCCTTCATTGCTGAGTGTGCTCTTTATGAGCAGATACCTCACCTGAAGGTCTTAGTCATACTGTAGCATCAAGAACACTGGTACTCTTTAGTTCCAGACCTTACCCTTGAGTCTACGCTCGACCCTACCTGGGCCAAGCATAACATGCAGACCATAGAAGGTCAGAGAACCCTATGAAACAGTCAGGAGAACAAGGAACAATAGGGATATGACTTGGTGAAGTGGAATGACTCAGGAGGACTCAAGGCGAGTCATATCTGCTGTGGATCTGTCAATCAGTGTTGATCAGAAGCAGCTGTCAATCAAAGATTATCATGAAATAAAGTGATGGTTGGAACAACCTGAAGCGACAAATGACAGTGGAGTCAGTAGTTGGAAATGAAAGGTAGAGTCTGAAGGGTTACAGTCTTCATAGCATGGGATAGGTCTGGGTTGAATGGTCCAGACGAGATGGGCAAGAGTCCATTGAGACTAAGCTAAGTAAAAAGGAAAGAAAATAAATGGGAATAGGTCAGATCATAACATTACCCCCCTCTTATGCTCCTCAATGCCACTTGAGGAGTTCAAAGATCAATGTAGCCACCATTAGGGGAACCAGTGACATTGGCATATCTGGTATCATCCCAGATGTCATCTGTGAAATCAAGCTCTGGCTCATCTTGAATAGGAAGCAAGTGGGCAAGGTCAGGGGTGGTTCGACCTACTGGACAAGTGAGAGGAGCAGGAGGAATGAGACAAGGATGATGAGGGGGTGGCTGGATGAGGGCAACAATGAAGGGGGCACTGGTTCTGGATATGTCCAGGGTGCATGCATAGACAAAATGGGCATCAGTATTCTGGGCAATCAATGTGCTAGTGTTTGAGGGAGTGACAGTGAAAGCAGGAAGCATTGTATAGGAGGTGGTCATGGGTAAGGCTAATCTCACCTTCATTCATAAGGTGGACCCTCTCTAGACAATTGATGAGGTTCACCTTGCTAAGTGACAGTAGGGAGGACAACATGGATGGCATCAGAGTGATGGGCTCAGTGGGCAAGGGAACTAGGATAGTTTTGAGCAGGAGAGAGGGGTGGACCAGGGGTGCAGGAAGACCAGCCTTAGCAAGATCCTGTGAGTAGCATTCAATATCAGCAACAAAATCCAGCATGTCAAGCTGGTGCATGGCTGAGAGGAGGTAGGACTGGATGCAGCAGGCTACAAGTCTGAGCTGTGTGGAGAAAAACTTGGACTGGGCATTGGCAGAGGTAAATGAGGTGATGGAGTCGAGACGAGAGACCTGAAGGAAAGCTAAGTACAGGGATTTGAGGGGAGAATCTATGTCTAAGTGGGCCTGTGTTACAGCCACTGTCAGCATATAGCCCCTATCTATAGCCCCTATAACCCGAGAGCACTATATGCTCAAGTCCAGACTCTTAGACCCAAGCCTCAACTACTACATGGCCTACACATGTTAGTCTAGTCCTCCTTATGGTATAGTACCCTACACATGGTTACTAGTACCCTACACATAACTACCCTACACATGGCTAGTACTACCCTACACATGGTCACCCTACATATGTTAGTCTAGACTCCCTCATGTACATAGCCTTCCATATAGCCTTAGCCTCACCTAGTCCTCACTCTAGCATAGCATATCATAGATCTAGTGTACACACCTGTAAACTCCTAGACACTATATAAGCCTCCTAGGACTTGACTGGCTCCCCAGTCTTGTCCTCTTGGAGTTCTCCCTAACACTCCAGTGCTACAAGTCGCCCCTAACTTGACCTCTTGAAGGCTTAGCACCCTAGTAAGGTGTTCAGTCGTTTCACTAGGACAAGACTATTACTGGTCTCTAGGCTGGTTACCTAGACATCAGGCTCTTGAGTGACAGAACATGTGTTTCATCTAGGACACTAGTTAGACATCTAGGTGCATCCCTTGCCATTGTACCCACTCTAGAACATCTCTGTCACCATCTTGAACACCCCTAGTCATAACATGTGTTATCACCTCTAGGACCCCTTTCCACTGTCACACCCTTGTTATAATCACCAAGCAACATTGACTGTTATCTGGTTGAGTCAAGTGACTATCTAGTCAGAAGAAAGTAGAATCGCATGTCCCCCTTCTTATTGAGGAAGCTGAGGAGACACTATTGAGTCGACATCATATAGCCATAGTTACCCCTGAAAGAAGTAGAAAAGACTATCTAGCCTAGTCCCTGATCCAGACTATGCAGATGGATCGAAATCCTACTTCAATCATTGTATCTTGAAGACTCCAACTCATACTCGAGTCAGGAAGAGAGTCACTATCATATCGTCACAACCTAGTCCAACCCTTTACCCTTAGGTCTTGCTATCCAATCATCTAGTCTGTTGACCAGGCTCATAGTTATCAGTTGCCTTGCTCTCTAGTCACCACTCTTGCCACTATCTATCTCCTAGGTACCTCAATAGCTTCATAGACTATCAGCAGGTCACCTTAACCTTATCTGAGCATAGGTATATCCAAGCTTAGTGACTATCTAGTCACACCCTCTAGTCAAATTGCCAACAAGAGCTGCTAGTCAGCCTAGTCCTTGAGAAATCTCACATCTCACCCTCACACCAGAACATTGTTACCCAACCCTTGTCAGATCCTAGTAACTGCATCAAGATATCAGCACATACCTCCTCTATCAGCTTCGCCCTGTCCTTCCATAGATAGTGTGATTAGTTACCAGTTGATTGATCAGAAGACAATCACTAGTTAACTGATCAAATCCACTCTGTGTTGAAACCCTTGATTGCAACAAACCTTGTCTCATACTAGAACATCTAATCAAAGCTTGATTAGTGTTACCACCTTGTCACCATCCTGCTCTATCCTCCAGCTTAGCTTCTGGAATATCCAATTGAAGGTCAATCAGTATTACCATCTTGCTATCATCTTGATCCAACTTTTAGAACACTTGATTGTAGATCAATCAGTTTTACTATTTTCCTTTATCCTCCAGCCCCTAGCTTTGAACACTTGATTAGATTGATCAGTGTTACCACTTCACTCTAGTCTCTGGAGTACTTGATGAAAGGTCAATCCCCATATTACCTTGTTACCATCTTCCTCTAGTCTCGAGCATTGAGGAAATAGCCCCTGTTCATGTTGATAAACAACTAAACCTTATCCAAACATCCTAATGGACCCCTGATGGACTCCTGATAGATAACTGTGTTCATATTGATGAACACTCAAATCATCTACCAGACACTTGGACCACCTGAGGAACACCTGATGGACAACTGTTTGACCTAATAGACAACTCATCACCCTGAGGGATACCTGCTTGTTCTCTAACTGAGAAATAGTTCCAGGATGAACACCAACCTCCCTGGACAACTCTCTATCCCAATAGATACACATTCACCCTGATGGACATCTGTTCATTCTCATCTAACTGAGAAATAGCCCCTGAATGAACACCCAAACACCCTCATGATCATCTGAATTCCTTGTAGAAGGACTCAAGAATAAATCTAACCATGAAGAGAATAACACTTGGGCAGGAATCCAAGATGAAATAGGCTGGGACAAACCAGAACACCAAGAAGATCTTGATATAGCAACTTGGGCAGAGCCCAGAGATCGTACCACTAGTGCTTGGATTGACTGGATCTTTCAGTACATTCCCCATACTCAACTCCAAGCCATCACTGGCCACTTCTTTGCAGAATGATTCCAGACTAACTACACTAATGAGCACAGATACCCCTATCCTGGTCTCAACCTCCAATCATAGCCCTCCTCATCAACTGGTTCACCCCTAGGACAACCAGGAGACACCTGGGAGATCAGCTCGAATGACGAAATTCCTGGCCTCAACTAGCAAAACTTTGCCTAATTGTTCGTACACTCCGCTTGCCTATATTACCCGATTAGGAAAACCCCTATCTGCCGCTTTTCAAGACAATCATTTGCATTGCTTAGGCAATTGTTTGGGACGTTGTTTGTATACTTCCTATTTTGGACATAGCCCCTATCCACCATCTTCGAACAAGAAGTCCTAGAATCCTCACAACTTCAACACCACACAACAAATGACAAATCTTCCCAATATGGTGGGATGACTAAGTTGCTGACCTAAGCAACACACTGGATTGTTGCATATTGCAATATGTACACTATAGTGAACTTCAAGCAATTGCCAGTTGCTCTTAAAATTGACTAGACTAGGAAAATGTGTTCGAACCAATGTTCATACATTGTTCGTACACTTCCTAATTTGGAAAAACCCCTATCCACCGGTTTCGAAACAATTGTTTGGAACATTGTTTGCACATTTCCTATTTTGGAAAAAGCCCCTATCTCTGCTTAACTTTCGAAACATCCCAAGCACTCTAGTCAACATGTCCTTCAATCCACAAGAGTTCAACTCCATCCAATGGATGACTACCCTCCAAGGAATATCAGAATAGAAGGATGTAAGCTTGCTGCAATAGCAATACAGATCAGCCTAATGGTTAACCAACTCAAAGCTACTTGGTTGGATCTTGACCAAGCCAATGTGCAAATAGCTGCTATACCTAGTAGTTCATCACGAAACCACCACTACCACTAAGTCCAACAAGAAAGTAGAAGTATTTGCCAACCCAGGTGAATACAAAGGAGAGACTAATAAGTTTAAGGACTGGTGGCTCAAGATCAAGACATGGCTTGAGGTTGATATAGATACCATCAAACCAAAGTCCTATGATGCTATAGTTGCTGTCCTATCTCAAATGCAAGAAACCTGAGCCAGGATCTTTGCTTCACAGCAATTAGAGCAAGGAAGAATCTACTCTTTTCTTGTGAACACTTGTTCATTTCACAGCTGAACTCTTCAACTAGTGGGCCATCCTTAGGACCTATTGGCATCACAAATCGAACTCAATGCCACCTCTTGCCTTATGTCATCCTGACATTGCTTCTTGTATTCTTAACTTACCTTGGCTACTTGCATAACTGCTATCAGAGTTGTATCCATTGTCAACCAACTCTTATCTCAGCCAGTACCAAGCTCTCCTTCATATGAGATACCAGTCTCAAATCTAGAATACTCACCTCCACCACCTTGTCAATCAGAACTTCACCAGCACAAGCTTCTTCTGATTCTACCTTTGAATAGGAAGGAATAGACCAGAATGGTTTACCATAGTTAATCACCACCAGAGATTAATGGTCGATCCAAAGATCTTATTCCAACCTTACCAAGTCTAATCTTGATCTCTACACTGAGATATCTCTTCACTCTGATCTAAGTGAATCTGGCATTCACCAAGACAAGACCTTGACTAGAACTTCACTAGGATAACTTCTACCTTACCTTTCTATAGACCAAATCCCTCAAGACCCTAGTATCCTCCTACCCTCTTGACTTTCTTAACCTATTGGCTTTACAACTTGGTTACACCAAATCTTGAACCCTAGCTACCCACCAGAACCTTCCACTCACTCCTCTGAACCATGCAACTTTTTTTCTTTTCCTCTGAAAAGATCCCTGGAACCTCCTAGCCTATTAGAGTTCTAGTTCATCTGGAATCCGCAGAAACTCCAGCTTCTAGACTTCATCTGGAATCTGAAGTTTAGAGAGAGCATAGGTATATGGGAGTGTAACAATGGAGATGACTATATTGTGAGTATGGAAATGGAAATGGACATATGAATAAGAAGTGAAGTAATTGAGAAGTATGATCAGCCAGAGAATACTCTCATGCAAGCAAAATTCACTATTATCCTTTCATCTTCCCTAGTGCTTCAGGATTGCACAAATCTCACTCATCTTCAACTTTGACCATCCTATCACCATTCTATCATCATTCTTGATCACCCTCAATGCTTGTACCACTCCCTTGCATCAAAGCTCTTTATTGTTGCATTCATTCAGACAAGACTTCCCTATTGTCTTCATGAACAATCCTTGAGGAAGAATGTCTTCACCAATCCAAGACTTCTTAACCAACCTTTGGACTTCCCCTGAGTCTTTATAGATTAAAGCTCATCAGTAACCAAAGACTTCTCATGGAAGCTTGAAGCTCTCAACCAACCTATAGCTACCCTCTGAACCTTCATGGATTGAAGATCTTCAGAAGCTCAAGATGCCTCAACCATCCCTTAGATATCTCTTGAAGTCTTTAAAGTTCTTCAGTAGTCCTAGACTTCTCAGTCACTGGCAACCCTTATATGTTCCTTGAATCTTCATGGACTGAAGCCCTTCACCACAAGAAGAAATCCACTTCAAAGCTTTCTCAATCCCTTGATATTCATCAAGAATAGAGTTTACTCTTAGAGAGAGCATAATTCCTAATTGTCTAACTTGTCACAGACAATGCAGTGGACCTGCATAAGCCTTGCTTGATGCAAAGCTTGCACTCACACCTTAATGGTCAAATCCTTTTCCATCTCTTCTTGCCTTGATCACTCCACAAGATCTTATCACCCTGAGCTACTTCATTGATCATCTGGAAGCTGATCCTTAGAGAGAGCATAGTGTTACAGCCACTGTCATAGTCTCAGGAGACTACAGTAATTTTCTCCTATTTTCCCTGGCTTTCTACAATGACTCCCGCATATAGCCCCTATCTATAGCCCCTATAACCTGAGAGCACTATATGCTCAAGTCCAGACTCTTAGACCCAAGCCTCAACTACTACATGGCCTACACATGTTAGTCTAGTCCTCCTTATGGTACAGTACCCTACACATGGTTACTAGTACCCTACACATGACTACCCTACACATGGCTAGTACTACCCTACACATGGTCACCCTACATATGTTAGTCTAGACTCCCTCATGTACATAGCCTTCCATATAGCCTTAGCCTCACCTAGTCCTCACTCTAGCATAGCATATCATAGATCTAGTGTACACACCTGTAAACTCCTAGACACTATATAAGCCTCCTAGGACTTGACTGGCTCCCCAGTCTTGTCCTCTTGGAGTTCTCCCTAACACTCCAGTGCTACAAGTCGCCCCTAACTTGACCTCTTGAAGGCTTAGCACCCTAGTAAGGTGTTCAGTCATTTCAGCCTGCATGGTAGCTGCAAGGCAGGAGTCACGGAGGCAGGTCTGGAGGAGGCATCCAGACTTGCAGGACAGTGGGTCAGACTGGAGGGTGTAAGCAAAACAGGGAACTGAGACTGATAAGATGGTTTTTGGTTTTTCTTCTTCTTTTAGGACAGAAGGCCAAGGGAGAGGGGCCATGTTCCATCCAGGGGTGGCTGATTTACTGGGGCAGTCATCAGCAAGGACCATGGGTGGATGAACAGTAGGAACAGATAGTTCCTGGGCAAGGGGAGTGGTGTCATTGACTCTCTCAAGGGAGGAAAGAGCAGAGTCAGTGAAGGAGGATGCAGTGAGGGATGACTTGGTGGATGGGGAGTAAGACATGTTCTGTTACGATCAGTACTCTATGACATCCCAATCCTAACAGATTTTTGCCAAGTCTCTTTATCTTATCTTATCTTCTTATCGCACCAACAGATGCTCATATGCCATCTAATCATGGACACTTTTGTTTGTTTGTATTTACCTTTTTATAGAGTTACTTTCTCTCAAAGTCATACTATCTGGCAAGCACAGCCTTTTGCTTCTATTTCATTTCCATGCTGTGCTTTGCTGTGCGCATTGCCTCTTTCATTTCCACTATGCTTCTCTTCCATTCCTATGCTTCTTTAATCTCTGTCATGGCTATCCAAATCTATGCCACAGCCTTATGACTCATGCATGCTGAAGAACAACAAACCTGGCTCCTATGGAGAAGTCCAGGTAGTATAAAAGGTGAGGGGTGTGATGGGTTTATCCCCAAAGAGGGTTTGAGGTGGAGGTGAAGTGCCAGAGAGGAATGGTCCAGGAGGGAGGATATTCTGGATGTGTGTCCAAAGAAGAAATCAATAGTCTGGTAGTAAGAACAGTAGTCCAATGGTAGACATGATAGTCTGGACATATGAGTCTGACGAGAGAGCAACATGGAAGATGGCAGTGACGATGACGGTGATGAGTATATGCATGTATGCATGTGTGAAGAGGATCCTTTGATCCTCCAAAGTCGAAAGATCCAAAAAGATGAATTTGAAATCAAAGGTACAAAACTTTATAGTCCAGGCATTTCCCAGGACTGTCAAGAACAAGGAGTACAAACTCTAACTAAGCAAAGGCAATGACAACAGTAGCAATAAGGGATGATGATGAGTGAAAGGAGTAAAAATAACTACTTGTCAGTGATACAAAAGGAGACCGATGAAGACTGAATGAAAGGACTAATAGACTGGATGGGACTAACCAAGGACTAGAAGACTGGGTGAGAAAGAATGGACCAGACTAGGTTAACAATGACCGGATGGGGTGTACACAACAATGAACAGTCTGTGTTACACTTTGCTGTAGGCTAGGCACAATCTCAAGGAGTCAAGCGGACCTGGGAGTGTCGGAAGCTTGGACGATGTCAAGGGTCTCTAGCTGTGGTGCTACTAGAGGGCTACCCTGCTGGGGAAGCAGAGGGTGGACAAGGGCTGAGACTGGGATCAGACGAGGTCCACAGTAACTCGTAGTATTGAGAAGATCAAGCTTAGTGTTACAGGTTGAGTGCTACAGTTTAAATAGACGAGCCATGGTAAAGTAATAGAACGAGATGGAATGCTGAGGAACAAGGGTGAGTCAGCGTGTACGTGGCATCAAAGTCGATGGAACATCAGAGAACATATAAGTATTACAGTGGTGAAAAGGTATCGTCAGGCAGGGCTCGAATGGCAAGACAAGTAGGTACATGGCAAAAGAGATAGGCATAAGGTGGAGCGTAGTGGAAGGAGAAGAAAAGGGAAAGAAAACATAACATTACCCCCCCACAAGGGTCAAGACACCATTGCAGACTCATTACAAGTCACATGCCCCCATAGACAGAGAGCCAGTCATGTTGGCGAAGGCTGTGTCATCCCAGATGTCATTGTCCACTCCCTGGTCCAAGTCAGGAGAGTAGGAGTGGCAGCAAGGGCGGCTGGGGACCATGCACCTAGTACTGTGGGAGTGGCAGGGTCCGTGGTAGGAGCGGTGGGGCGAGGAGGAATGCAACAAGTGAGAGGAGGCAGGAGAGATAGAGGGCGAGGGCGGTGGAGGAGTGTGGTGCAGAGGGCACTGCCGCTGAGAATGGCTGGGATGGAAACAGAGGCAAATTGGGCATTGATACGTCCCACACTGGACATGCTGATGACTGAGGCGATGGCACGTGAAGTAGGCCTCATGAAAGTGAGGGTGGGAAGATAAAAGGGGGGTGTTGCCAAAGTTGCTGGTCTAGGCTTTGATCTGTTCAATGACGTTGAGTTCTTCAGAATTTAAAGGGGAGGAGGAGGCTGAGGGGGTAGATGCCAAGGTTGACCCAAGATGGGTATAGCGGGTGAGGTCCCGGAGGTACTGATCTAGGTCCTCCATGAACTTGAGCATGCTGAGTTGGTAGAATGCCAGGACGAGGTTGGTTTCCATCTCCATCTGGATATGGGAGAGGGAGTAATCCCAGATGGTGGCATGAGCGTCGGTGGAGGGGGTCTGCACAATGGAAGTGATGCAAGCCACTTGGAGGGTGGTGAGGTAGAGGGAGTGGAGTGCCAATCCATAGTCAAGATGCAACCCAATAGGGACAGCATACCTGGGGTCCCAGATAAAGCGGAGGAGAGTGCGGGATTGGGCCTCTGTGGGGAGGTCAGGTCGTACCCGATGAGCATGTTCTGGGAGATCCACAGACTCAATGGTACCGAGGTAGGCAGCCAGGTGAATAGGGGGTTTGGTGATTTCAGGGATGGAAACGGCAGGGTGGCTCCCCCAGCCAGGGGTGGTGATGTGGGAGGTGGGGGATGAGGTATCGTCTACGATCATGGAGTGGGGGTTTAGAACGAAAGGAGGCGTAGCATAGGAAGAAGTAGAAGGAATATCTGAGATGCTAGGAGACAGAGAATGAGAAGGAGAAAGGCTAGGGTGAGGAGCTGGACTGAGAAAAACTCCTCTGTCGGAATCGTTGGAGATGGTGAGAGAAGAAACAGTATCAAGAACAGAATCATGAGAAGATTCGGAAGGCGGTGGAGCAGAGCAGTGGGGAGGGACAGGGAGGATGATTTCTGGGGCATCAGAGCAGGGCATGGTGTTGTGGTAAGAGAGTTGTTTAAATGGGCTGAGGGGGGAAGTCCTTAGGGTGACGCTTTTTATAAGCAATGAGGGGGAGTGTGGAATTTTTTAAATTCCGCTCCAGTTCCCAGGAGTCTTCTTCAGCCAAATACCCTTTCCAATGGATCAAGAAACGCCATTGGGAAGGAGGGCCTTGATGACGAAGAATGTGGTCCACGAGGTATTCTTCTTCAGGTCTGACATGGTCAGGAGGGGGTTTTGGGAAGTTAGGGCCATGGACAAGGGTTTCCTTGGCAGGGGAAAGAAGGGAGGCGTGGAAAACAGGGTGGATTCTCCAGGTTTTGGGGAGGCATAGATGGTAGGTGAGTGGGGAAAGAACCTTGGTGATTTCAAATGGCCCCTCTCGTTGTGGGAGGAATTTGGGGTCCTTCTGAAAGCGGCGGAGGTTCCTTGCTTCTAACCAAACCTTATCTCCTAGGGCAAAGGGTTTGAAGTTCTGTCATGTCTGGGAGGCCATGACGGCTCTGGCAAGCTCATGGGTGGCTCAGGCTTTGTCCCTAGCTTTGGTAAGTTAGGAGAGGCAGAGTTCGACTGCTGGGAGTTTAGAGGACACAAGAATGGAGGGAAGGGATTTTGGTTCATATCCCATTTGGAGAAAGAATGGGGATTGGTTGGTAATGGAGTGGGGGTGGTGATTATGAGCGAATTCAGCGAAGGTCAAGAATTCCGTCCAAGAAGTGGGGTTATTGCCGCAGAAAATCCGGAGGTAGGTTTCGAGCTCCTGGTTCATACGCTCCATCTGCCCATCGGTTTGTGGATGATATGCGGTGGATAAACAGAGGTCATAGTTTAGGATCCTTCCCATCTCCTTGGCGAATGCTGAGGCGAACTGGGGGCCTCTATCTGAGATGACTTGATCAAAAAGGCCGAAACAGTGATAGACCTTATGGAAATAGAGGGAAGCAATGTCAGCCGCAGAAGCCAACTTGGTTGTTGGGCAGAATATTGCCCCTTTAAAGGCACGATCCACCCAAACAATGATGGAGTCCTTGCTGTCCAAAATAGGGAGATCAGTGATTAAATCAACGGAGATGTCTTGGAAGGGATGAGTTGCAGAAGTGGCAATGGGGGTCAAGGGAGGAACACTAGGATGGGTGTTGGCCTTGCATTGCTGGCAGGTAGCACATCCCTCTATGTAGTTTCAGACAAAAGATGCAAGGCTGGGCCACCAAAACTCAGCTGAGACTAATTGGCAGGTTTTGAGGTAGCTGGAGTGGCCGGCGGTTTCATGGTCATGACATCTCTGCAGGATTTCTCTTTGGAGGTCCCCATCGGGAGGAACGTACACCCAATCTTGGTAAGTAAGTACTCCCTCACGGTTTTGCCAATCAGAGAGCTGGGAGCAGAATGCAGAGGGGATATTTTTGTTGACGGCTTGGAGAGAGATAAGGGCAAACAGATCGGTTGTGGAGGCCGAATGGATCTTTGTAGAGAGGGCAATGTCAATGACATTGATAAAGAGGGATGGAGGGAGTAACGTGATGAGGGCGTTGTCCTGTGTATGATCCAGGAGGTGGTCTGTGTACCGAGAGAGGGCATCAGGGGCAGAGAGCTGCAATCCAGGTACATGGATCAACTTGAGGTCAAAGTCCGCTAAGTCTAATAACCAACGGGCTTGTCGCTGGTTCAAGGTGTGGGGTTCATGGAAGTAGGTAAGGTTCTTGTGGTCAGTGAACACTTGAACCTGATGAGGGGATCCCCGCAAGTAGTGGGACCAAGCTTTGAGTGCTCGGAGAACTGCGAGGAGTTCTCGGTCATGGATATCATAGTTTCGTTGGGCCGAATCAAAGCTCTGGGAGAGGTATGAGCAGGGGTGCCATTCCCCGTTGATGTCTGCTTGTAGGAGAATTCCTCTGGAAGCATAAAGGGAGGTATCGGTGGAGATGGCGAAGGGGGCAGAGAGATCCAGGACTTTAAGGATGGGTTTAGATGCAAATCGTTCTTTGAGGAGGCTGAATGCGGATTGGCATGAATCTCCCCAGGACCAGGTGGTGGTTTTCTTGGTAAGGTCAATGAGGGGGCAGGCTATGGTTGAGTAATCGGGGATGAATCAGTGGTAGAAATTGGCGAAGCCTAGGAATGATCGAACCTCTTTTACCGAGGTGGGGGTTGGCCAGTGGGCTATTCCATCCAACTTGGTGGGGTCCATGGCAATTTCGTCCGGTCAGATGATCATCCCCAGGTATTCGATCTCGTTCTGGTCAAAGAAGCACTTCTCCGGTTTCAGATGGAGGTGGAGTTCTTCCATCCATTGCAGTACTTGGTGGATCTGCTCGGTGTGGGTTTTCTGGTCTGGGGAGAAGATAAGGAGGTCGTCCATATAAATAACTAACCACCCTTCGGCGATAAGGTCCCGAAATGAATCGTTCATGAATTGTTGGAAGGTAGGAGGGGAATTGGTTAATCCGAAGAACATGACATTGGGCTTGAACAGCCCACAATGGGTGATGAAGGCAGCCTTCCATTGGTCTCCTTCTTTTATCTGAACATTGTTATACCCCCATCATACATCCATCTTAGTAAATACCTTAGCCCCTCGGATCCAGTCCATGAAGTCCTGGAGGAGGGGGAGAGGGTAGGCATCATGAATAGTCTGTTCATTCAGGCGCCAGTAATCCTGGCAGGGAGGTAGACCAGGCTTTTGCCCAGGTTGTGCTTTCTTCTTAATGAAGAAGAAGGGAGAGGCCTGGGGGGATTTCAAGGGGGAGATTTTGCCCGAGGCTAGGTTTTCATCAATGAATTTATCTGTGGCTAGTCGTTTGTCTGCCAAGAGAGGGTAAATTTTGGCGATGCGGGGTACAAAGTCATCTTGGAGGTTAATGGCATGATCATAGGGACAAGATGGGGGAAGAACGTTTGCTGCCTCTTCCGCAAAGACTTCCTTATATTTGACATACTCCTTTGGGAGGAAAGAGGCTACGGGTGTCTCTGGGGAGAGTGCGAGGCTAGAGGCAATGGAGAGGCAGGAGATAACAGGAGCTGGGATGAAACGTGATCCACATCAGATGATCTGGTTGACAGTGTATTGGTCATGGGCTCGGGTTAGGAAGTCGCATTTGTCCTCCCAACCATTGTAGGCATAGAGACATTCGTCCTGAACTGAGTTAACAAAGACATGATGAGGAGGTGGTTTCAGGGGAATGATTAGCTTTTCCTGGCATAGGTAGGCTCCTTGATGGAGGGAAAAGAGAAGTTTGGATTCATCAGTGGTTTCGGCAATTTGGAGGGTTCTCTTAGCCCAATCGATGGTTGGGTTGGCCTTCTGCAGCCAGGGGATTCCAAGGAATATGTTGTCCTTACTTAAGTGCATGACGTGAGAAGAGACCTGGTGGACCAATCCTTCCATTGAAACAAAGAGGTTGGCAATATATCGGATGGTTCCTTTGTTGTTGGTTGTTCCGTTGGCATTCCTAGCGTAGACTGGTTGGTCGAGTTTAGTCAGGGGGATCTTGTGTTTCTTGGTGAAGCCCCAGTCAATGCAGCAGACATCCACTCCACTGTCTATCAGGGCTCTTGTGTCAACAGTTTGCAGGGTGTGCGAGGGGATGATAACTTGTACTGGGATTTGCATGGATTTAGTAGTAGAAGTTACAAATACCGAAGCACTAGGGGATGTAGACGTTGTGGCAGGTCCCCGCTTTAAAAACCCTGGGAGAAGGAAACTCTTCTAACCGTGACCCCTTCCTCGTCTTCATCCATGTCATTGGGGATTTCTTCCAGCTTTGGAAGGTCTGAAGTTGCTACCACCTTGACCAAGGGTTTCTTTCCTTTGGAGAACTCTGGGCAATTGACAGAGAGATGTCCTCCTTTTCAGCATCGGAAGCAAAGGTTGTTCTTGATATACTGTTTTCGTTTAGCAGGGGTTAGTTTTGGAATGGGGGTGGTACATATGGCGTCCACATCCATAGCATCAGGATCGGGGGTGGAGGACTTCGGGGTAGAGTGGAAACCATGGAAAACCTTCCCACTTCCTCGTTTTGCGAGGTCTCTAGCCTGCTCTTTCATGGCAGTGAAGTGGGTGGCTTTGGCATACCAGTCCTCAGTTTTATCCAGAGGGGTCTCCATACTCTGGATCTTCCACATAAGAAGTTCTGGAATTCTGATGGCAAAATAGCTTATAAGGACATTGGCATTGGTGACCTTAGAGATAGCTATGTGGTTCTGGAAGCGGGTGGTATATTCTGTGAGGGAGGGGGAGTAGTCTCCATGTTTGTTCTTGATCATCTTAGTTGTGGTGAGCCAGTGGAGGCTAGAGGCGATGGTGTCCTTTCGGACAAAGGATTTGGAGAAGGAGTCACAAAAGTCAGTGAAGGTCCCAAGGTTCAGCATAGCTTGGGCAATAATCTTTTGCCTGAAAGTAGCAGCCCATACCTTTGCCGATCCTTTCTTCATGAATGAGAGGGCGTAAGCTACCTTTTTGGCATCAGTATTGTAGACCTCTGAGTTTACAGCGAGATAGAACGTGATGGTTCTGAGCCAATCCTCTGCTTTGGTGAATGATCCATCAAAGTCTTCCGGCATCCCAAGACAGAGTTCAGTGGGTTTTGAGGCTATGGGGGCCATGTCTGGTTGGGGAGGGATAGCTGGTGGAGGTGGGTATGAGAGGGGAAAACCTCTGAAAGGGGGGTTATGAGCTCAAGGGGTTGGAGATGGTGGGGTTGGTTCTCTGGGGATAGTTAATCCGGAAGAGAATTGGTGTCAAAGAGTGAGTTCTTCTTCTTGTCTGAAGATAGTCTCGAGGTTTAAGTCCAGGTTGGATTCCGGGGACGAAGATGAGTCTTGGGGTTCTTCCAACTCTGATAAGTCGGTGGGGGGTGGTCCTCAAGGTTTGGACCAGTGAGGGTCAATGGTGGGTCGCTGTGAAGCTATGGTGGTTCAAGGGATTCGAGGTATCTGCTCACAAAGAGCATGCTTGAGAATCTAGTGGGAAATGGTGCTATAATGGAGGTAGTCCACATGAGAGGAGGCTTGATCTTTTGTTATGCTTTGCTGTAGGCTAGGCATGATCTCAAGGAGTCAAGCGGACCTGGGAGTGTTGGAAGCTTGGATGATGTCAAGGGTCTCTAGCCATGGTGCTACTAGAGGGCTACCCTGCTGGGGAAGTGGAGGGTGGACAAGGGCTGAGACTGGGATCAGACGAGGTCCACAGTAACTCGTAGTATTGAGAAGATCAAGCTTAGTGTTACAGGTTGAGTGCTATGGTTTAAATAGACAAGCCGTGGTAAAGTAATAGAACGAGATGGAATGCTGAGGAACAAGAGTGAGTCAGTGCATACATGGCATTGAAGTTGATGGAACGTCAGAGAACATATGAGTATCACAGTGGTGAAAAGGTATTGTCAGGTGGGGCTTGAATGGCGAGACGAGTAGGTACATGGCAAAAGAGACAGGCATAAGGTGGAGCATAGCGGAAGGAGAAGAAAAGGGAAAGAAAACGTAACAGTCTGTAGGATGTGGTGAAATGATGGGATACAACACTAGAGATGTACGAGTCTCTACAACACCTCATGCTGCCACATCCTATATACTTATTTAGATGATAACCAAACATGTACATACTAAGCCTTTGAGTATATAAACCCCAGGGAACTCACTGGCTAACCCCAATCTTGTTCTTCTGGAGATTTCCCCAAAGTCTCTACACTAAGGGCAAAGCTCCCTATTCATTGCTCATACACTCTAGTCCAGTATAAGGACCACTATGAAGTCTTCACAACTTAGTCTACCACTCTTGATGATGACCACTCAAATGCTAGTCATTTGGGTTGTTTCATGTTCAAGATTTTGAAGGTTGGTAGAACTCAGTTGGTGATGCTCATGTAGAGACCAGCATGTAGAGTTCTAAGGAGGGAAGACCTTGGGATGAAGCTTCTTATAGCTTCAAAGGACTGCTTGGGCATGTTTGAACTCCCATTTGGGGAGCCAGGTGTCATTGGCAGCAGTGAAACTGTGCCAGCGGACAAGGAACTGTCAGTTGACAGCAGAACCCTGGTGTCATATGATCTTTTCAATTTCATAATGCTCTTCTCCATCAATAAGATCAGGTGGGGGTGATGGAAAGTTGGGGCCATGCATGGAGTTTTCCTTGTAGGCAGTGAGGAGAGAAGCATGGAATACCAGATGTATTTTCCATGTTTTGGGGAGGTGGAGTTGATATGTGATCAGGGACAGTACCTTGGTAATGGTAAAAGGTCCTTCATGTTTCAGGGCAAACTTTGGGTGAGTCAAGTTTCATTTCAAATTTCTGACCTCAAGCCAGACCTGGTCACCTTTTTCAAACAAAGTGAAATTCTTCTTGTTCTGAGAAGCCATGACTTGTTGGGCAAGATCATGCATAGCAAGGGCTTCTTGGTGGGTGGTGGTGAGTTCCTTCATCCAATCTTCCACAGCTGGGAGATCAGTGAGAGGGAGGACAGTGGGGACTGGAGTTGGTTCATACCCCATCATTAGGTAAAAGGGGGATTTTCTGGTGACGGAATAAGGGCAGTGGTTGTGGGCAAATTTGGCATGAATCAGCCGATCAGCCCACATGGTGGGGTTGTTCCCTGCAAAGATCCACATGTATGTCTCAAGTTCTTGATTGATCTGTTTGATTTCCCCATCAGTCTGTGGATGATAAGCTGTGGATAATGCAAGGGAACATCCAAGAAGTTGACCAAGTTCTTTTGCAAAGTGAGAAGCAAATTGGGGGCCTCGATCGGAGATGATCTTCTTGTAGAGGCCAAATCTGGGGTAAACCTTCCCAAAATAGAGGACAGCAACATCCTCCACTGATGCTGTTTTGGTAGTAGGGCAGAAAACAGCCCCCTTTGAAGATGTGAAGTTGGCCCAGACTATTACAGCTGTGAAACTGTTGGACTCAGGGAGGTCAGTGATCATGTCACATGAGATCTGCTGGAAAGAGCAGGTGGCAGTGGACTTGTTGGGGGTGAGTGGAGGGGTCGTGGGGTGGGTGTTGACCTTGTGTTGCTGGCAGAGGGCACAACCCTTGACATATTTGTGAACGTACTGGGCCAATCCAGGCCACCAGAACTTGCTCACAATGAGCTGTTGAGTTTTAAGAAATCCAGGGTGACCAGCAGACTCATGGTCATGACAGCACTGGAGGATGGACTTACAAAGTCCAGTGACTGGGGGAATATAGACCCAACCTTGATAGGTCAGGATGCCTTCATGGAGCTGCCAGTCACTGAGGTAGGAGCAAAAGACCATGGGAATAGAGCTATCAAAGGCTTGAAGGGTCTGGAGAAAGAGTGGATTGTCCTTCAACATCATCTTGATGTGATCACACAATGTGGAGTCAATGAGGTGGACAAAGATGGAGTCTGGGAGGAGGACAGTCTGAGTGTTGTCCAGAGCATGAGCCAGGAATTTGGGTTGGTGTGAGAGGGCATCCAGCCTGGCTAGAAGGGATCCAGGGATGTGGATCATTTTGTAGTCAAAATCTGCTAGATCTAAGAGCCAGCAGGCTTGTCTCCAGTTGAGGTTCTGGGGGGCATGGAAATACATGAGGTTCTTATGGTCAGTGAAGACCTGGATAGGAAAGGACGAGCCATGGAGGAGGTGTCTCCACAATTTTAAAGCATGGATGGTGGTGAGGAGTTCTCAGTCATGGATGTCATAATTCTATTCTGCCAAAGAGAATGACTGGGAGAGATATGAGCAAGGGTGCCAAACACTGTTCTCATTGGTCTGTAGAAGAATACTGCCAGTGGCAATGCCCAAGGTGTCAGTAGCAATGGCAAATGGGGCAGAGGGGTCAGGGAGTCTGAGGACTGGTTGAGAGAGGAAGAGTTCCTTGAGATGGCAGAATGACTCTTCCTGGGTGGTCGTCCAGACCCAGGGCTGTGCTTTCTTGTTGAGATCAATGAGGGGTCACACTATGGTGGAGTAGTCTGGAATGAATTGCCTGTAGTAGTTGGCAAATCCAAGAAGAGACCAGACATCTTTGACAGAGGTGGGGGCTGGCCAGGACATAATTCCATTGAGTTTGATAGGGTCCATGGCCAGTTTCCCAGGGGATAGGACCATGCTGAGGTAATCCACTTGTTCTGTGGCAAAGGCACACTTGGATAGATGGAGGTGAAGGTCGAGTTCCTTCATACATTGGAAGACTTGCTTGGTTTGCTCGGTGTGAAGTTGTTCATCTGGGGAGAAAATAAGGAGGCCATCCATATAGATGACAAGCCATCCTTCAGAGATCATATCCTGGAACAAGTCGTTCATGAATCACTGAAAGGTGGCAGGGGAATTGGTCATTCCGAAGAACATGACCATTGGTTTGAAGAGGCCTTTGTGAGTGAGGAATGCTCCTTTCCATTGGTGTCCCTCCTTGATCCAAACATTGTTATACCTCCAATGAATGTCAAACTTAGTGAAGACTTTGGCATCTTACACTTTGTTGATGAGGTCATTGATCTGGGGTAGTGGGTAAGCATCACGGTGTAGAGACTCATACGTCTCTAGTGTCGTATTCCATCGATCCACCACATCCTACAGACTATCCCTCGTTGTGTACACTCCATCTGGGCATCGTCTACCTAGTCCGGTCCGTCCTTCCTCACCCTGTCTCTTAGTCCTTGGTTAGTCCAGTCTGGTCTATTAGTCCTTTCGTTCGGTCTTCGTTGGTCTCCCTTTGTACCACTTACAAGTAGTTATCTTTACCCCTTTCATTCGTTATCATCATTTATCGCTACCGTTTGTCATCGCCTTCACTTCGTTTTATAGTTAGAGTTCATGTTCCTTATCCCTGACAGTCCTGGGAAATGCCCGGACTATAAAGTCTTGTACCTTTGGTTTTCAAATACACTTTTTGACTTCTGAGGATCAAAGGATCCTCTCCACACATGCACGCATGCACGTACTCATCGCCGTCATCGTCTCTGCCATCTTCCACGTCGCTCGCCCCTCGGACTCACTGTCCGGACTATCGTATCTACCATTGGACTACCATTCTCACTACTGGACCATCACTCTCTTCTCTGGACACACGTCCGGAATATCCTCCCTCCTGGACCATTCCCTTCTGGCACTTCACCTCCACCTTGAACCCTCTTTGGGGATGAACCCATTGCACCCCTCACCTTTCATACTACCTGGACTTCTCCATAGGAGCCGGGTTGGTTGTTCTTCAGTGGATGGTCTGGTCATCAAGCTTCTGATAATCCATACATGGTCAGAGCTTTGGGTTGCCAACAGGGTTGAGTTCTTTCTTCTGGATGAAGAAGAAAGAGGATGCTTGGGGGGAGCTCAAGGGTCAGACGGCACTGGACTGGAGGTTCTCTTCTAGGAAGGCTTCAGTGGCTTCACATTCCTGCAGGTATAGCAGGTATAGCTTGCCTATCTTAGGTTTGAAGCCTTCTTTAAGGTTAATCTCATGGTTGTAAGTCTGTTCTGGTAGTAGCTGTCTGATGGGTCACTCCTCAAACATCTGACAGAACTGCTCATACTCCAGTGGGAGGATGACCTTGGCTTTCTTGTTGAATTCAGCCTGTGCTAGCTGCATGGCTGAAGTAATTTTGGCGATGACAGGGGAACCTAAGGGGTAAAATCTTGATCTGCATCTCTGGATCCTTCTGATGTGATAGTGGTTGTGAGCTCATTGGCAGAACTCATTCTCAGATTCTTCATCAAGGTATTCATAGAGTTGAGCATGGTTAACATAGTTGACCTTGACTTGGCACAGGGGGGTCCAGTTGAAACTGGGTCTTTTGAAATGGTCATTGAACTCTGAGGTAGTGACATTGTGTTCCTGGAACAGGATCTTGGACTGGTCGCAGGTTTCTGGGATGTCAATCATCTGTTTAAACCAGTTGATCTTTGGGTTGGTAGAGCAGAGCCAAGGAAGACTGAGGATGACATTTTCACTTCCACAAGACATGATATGGAAGAGAACTTTCTGGGTGATTCCTCTGGTATTGGCATAGAGGGTGCAAGTGAATTGGATGGCTCCATGAGAGTTACTAGATTGGTCAATGTTCTGGACAGGGATGGGTTTTGGAAGTTGAGTGATTGGGAGTTTGTGCTTCTGCACGAAGTCCCAGTCTATGCAAGAGATATCAGTGCCACTGTCAATCAGGGCACGGGTGTCAACGGCTTTGAGAGTGTGTACAGGTACAATAAGCTGAACTGGGATTTGCATGGATTTCCAAGTCTCAGATACAAGTACATTAGCACACATAGGAGGAGTCCATGTTGACAGGGTCCTCCATTCTAAAAATCCTTTTAGGAGAAGGAAATCCTAGCTACTGACTCGACCTTGTCATCATCCTCTTTGCAGTCAGCTAGCTCAGGAACATCGTCCTTCTTGACCTTATGGGTCTTCTTGGAGTTCTTGGATGAGTCGTAGACCTTGCATTCCTTAGCCATGTGGCCAGTCTGGTGACAATGAAGGCATCAGCCTTCTTTGAAGCATCTCTGGCATTCAGCTTCAGTGAGTTTAGGAGGAAGATGGACTGCATCGACATCCATAGCATTGGGGTCCCTGTCTTCTTTCTTGAAGATGGTCAGCACATATGGAGTACTGGGTTTCTTGTGCTGCTGGGCAATCCCATGAGCCCATCAGCAGTGGGAGTTGAAGAGAGCTACCTTCTTGTACCAATCGGTGACTTTAGCAGGGGGGTTCTCCATTCAGAGAACATTGAACATCAGATCTTTGGGAATCCCCGCAGAGTAATATGAAATAAGAACCAACTCATCAGTTACTCCTGCAGTGGATACCTTGGACCTAAACTGGGTGGTGTAGTTAGCCAAAGAAGGGGAGAACTCACCTTTCTTTCCAGGAATCATTTGCTTGGTGGCTAGCCAAGTGATGGCATTGGTAACTGATTCTGAATGGGTAAAAACTCCTTCAAACTCAGTGACAAAGTCAGACCACTTTCCAAGAGAGAAGCCTCCGCCTGAGATCTTGAATTCTCTGAAGTATCAGCCCAGGTGGAGGCCATACCTTTCTTCATGAAAGAGAGCACATAGGCAATTTGCCTAGCATTGTCATTGTAAATTTTTGCATTGATTGAGAGGTACAATTGTACTGAGCGTAGCCAAGAGCATGCTTTTGTGAGGTTGCCATCAAAGTCCTCTGAGACTCCAAGGTGGATTTCTGTGGGTTTGGTTCCCATAATGGGAGTCTGGGGCTGGGCAGCTGGTGGTGCTGTGGCTGGGAATATACAACTGCTCTGAGCAATCGGCATTGGTGACAGTGGGGTGGAACTTCAAGGAATAACTACTCCAGCTGATAGTTGGTGGAAGAGTAATCTAGAGAGTTCTTGGGATTCTGCCTCTGCTGAGGGAGAGTATAGATCAAGGTCTAAGTCAGGGTTATCAGAGCCCTCAGTAGAAGCTTCTGAGTCCAATGATTCTGAGGATTCAGTGGTTTGCTGTTCTGTGGCTCTCCATGAGGTGGAGATCAGTGGGGGTCAAGCTGATGAAGAGGGTCTACTTGAAGGTAGCCACGATGTGGTTAAGCTAGAGCTTTTGTTATGCTTGGCCTGGGTAGGGTCGAGCATAGACTCAAGGATAAGTCTGGGACAATGAGTACCAGCATTCTTGATGCTACAGTATGACTAAGACCTTTGGGTGAGGTATCTGCTCACAAAGAGCACACTCAGCATCGAAGGGTCAGAGGAGTCCAATAAGGATGAGTCTTATCCCAAAGTTGGGAGATCGAGTGTAGGAGTTATCTCAAAGAGTAGATTGAGTAGCTCTAGCTTAAGGAATACATGTGCTAGGGCTAGAGTTTATATATGCAGACCATAGAAGGTCAGAGAACCCTATGGAATGGTTGGAAGAACGAGGAACGATAGAAATATGACTTGGTGAAGTGGAACAACTTGGGAGGAGTTAAGGCGAGTCATATCTGCTGCAGATCTGTCAATCAGCATCAATCAGAAGCAGCTGTCAATCAAAGATTATTATGAAATGAAGTGATGGTCAGAATGACCTGAAGTGACAAATGACAGCAGAGTCAGTAGTTGGAAATGAAAGGTAGAGTCTGAAGGGTTACAGCCTTCATAGCATGGAATAGGTCTGGGTTGAATGGTCCAGATGAGATGGGCAAGAGTCCATTGAGACTAAACTAAGTAAAAAGGAAAGAAAATAAATGGGAATAGGTCAGATTGTAACAGATAGGAGATGTCCATGGATATGTGAGTAATCCTACTGAGGGTCTGGGACAAGGTCCAGTGGTGAGGCCAAGGCTCTGTTGGAGAGCTGAGAGACTGGAATGGGTTCTGTTGGAGAACTGGTAGACTGGGGGCAAGGATGGAAGGGTCCAAGGGCAGTGTGCACATTTGGAGTGAGGCCCAATGGGAACAGTGCATGGCATAGGTACAAAGCCAGGCTGAGGAGAGGGTCCAAGGTTGGGCCCAGCTAAGGGAGATCTAAGGTGATAGCAGAGGACAGAGACAGGGGTGGTGTGGCAGGCTGTCAGTCCACAAGTGGACTGCATCATGAGTCTAGGTAGGCAATCTAGGAGTGGACTGTTGGAGTCCTGGGCTAGGGAGTCAGGGAC